>JANPWT010000006.1:25149565-25160390 GCA_024678245.1 Erythroxylum densum
TATGATTCAAGTTTTGAGATTTGCATGAGAATGAATTTCCAAAAGTGGGAATTCATTGTATTTGATTTGCTTTAGTTTGAATAAAGGTGAATATAAGAAAAAGAAAAAAAATTATACCGAATTTCGGATCGGTTTAGCTTAGGATTTCCAACGCGTTCATTCGTTAAGCGGTATGTTCACGGATGTCGGATCTGCTTGGTTCAGTTTTTGTTCCGCTTTCGTATATCCGTTCCGTTTTTTTGCATTCTGCCTTCGATTCGCTTTCGTTTCGTATCCGTTTTGTTTACGATTCGCCTTTGATTCGAATTTGCTTTCGGTTCCATTTGTTGTTTCGCTTTTTGTTTTCACCTTCGCTTTGGTTTGTTTTTTGCTTTTCGCTTTTCGCATTGTTTCCGTATTCGTGTTCCGTTTTTCGGTTGGGATTCGGTTCCCGGATCGGGTCCCAACATAGGAGGATGTTTAGAAAAGGCAAATGCAGCTGCACGTCAGGAAAGGTACAAATGTTGCATTCGTGGCTGGTGGGTGCATTAAGTTGCATTTGCCTAGCGAGCTTGTAATGGAACTTAAATGTGTATATTTTGTTTCGTCCATCTCTCGAAACATTATCTCCATTTCTTGTTTGGACAATGATGGTTTCTCATTTACCATCTCAAATGGATCTTGTTTGTTTTATTTGTTTTATGGATCTTCTTATGCTAAGAATGGTCTATACTTGCTTGAGATGGATAAACAAGTCCTTAATGTTAATAACAAAAGACTCAAGACTTGTCATGATACTATTACTCTCATATGGCATTGTCACCTAGGTCATATAAATGAGAAGTGCATCAAGAAATTGCAAAAAGTAGGACTTCTTGGTCAATTCGATTTGGAATCAATTGGGACATGCAAATCTTGTCTACTTAGGAAAATGACCAAGATAACCTTCACCAAGAAAGGTGAGAGGGCAAGTGATTTATTGTGTCTAATACATAGTGATGTATATGGACCAATGAGTACCAATGTTAGAGGTGGTTTTTAATACTTTAACATGTTTACTGATGATTTCAGTAGCTATAGTTATGTCTATTTAACGAGACATAAGTCTGAATCTTTTGAAAAGTTCAAAAAATTTAAGAATGAAATTGAGAACTAACTCGACAAGAAGATTAAAGTCTTATAATCAAATCGTGGAAGTGAATACTTTAGTCATTAGTTTGAAGCTTATCTTAAAAAGTGTGGGATCGTCTCACAACTCGCCCCTCCTAGAATGCCATTGTGGAATGGTGTTTTCGAGAGGCATAATCAAACTTTTTAGACATGGTTCGATCTATGATGAGTCAAACCGAACTTCCAATCTCATTTTGGGGATATGTGCTTAAAACAATTGCATTCACACTAAATAGGGTTCCATTAAAGTCTGTAGAAAGGACACTGTATGAGATATGGTTTGGAAAAATGCCTAACACGTCTTTTCTAAAAATTTGAGGTTACGAGGCATATGTCAAACGTTTAACGTCTGACAAGCTTGGCCCTAAATCAGACAAGTGTTTTTTTTTGGGTATCCTAAGGAAACTAAATGATACTACTTCTATTAGAAGTCAAAGAACAAAGTATTTGTTGCTCGATATGGTGTGTTCTTGGAGAAAGAGTTTCTTGCAAGAGGAAGTAGTGGGAATAATGTTAGACTTAAAGAAATTCAAGAAACACTACAAGATAACGAGGCCAATAGGAGCTACGTTTCCCACTCCTAGATGCTTCAGTAGGAGTTAGGTACAACCAACTCTATAAATAGTTGTTAAAGAGGCTCATAACCAGCCTCCAATTGAATCGACACATCTTGAAGTTGAACTTAAGCCACAAAGAGTTGTAAAGGAAGGTCATCCAGAAGTATCTATGTTGCAAAGGTCAATTAGGGTAGTCCATGGATTTGAGAGGTATATGGGACTACACGAGGCGATCATGTTGGACACTAACGATCTATCGACCTATAAGGAAGTGATGGAAAGGCCAGACTCTGATGAATGGTTTGGAGCAATGAAATCCAAGATACAATCCATGCATGACAACTAGGTTTGGAACTTGGTTGATCTTCCTATTGGGATAAAAACCCATTTAAAACAAGTGGGTTTTCAAAATGAAGAGACATAGATAGAAATTTGACTAATTACAAAGCCTAAATGGTTGTAAAAGGTTTTAGACATTCAAGGAGTTGATGAGACCTTCTCACTCGTGGCAATGTTTAAGTCAATTTGGATCCTTCTAGTAATTGTTGCTTTTCATGATTATTAAATATAACAAATGGAAGTCAAAACTACCTTTCTAAACGGGGATTTAGAAGATTATGTGGATATATCATAACCAGAAGGTTTTGTTGATCCAAAATTTTCTAAGAAGGTGTGCAAGCTTTAAAAATCCATTTATGGATTGAAGCAAGCATCATGAATTTGGAACAAGCACTTTGACAAAGATATCAAAAAGTTTGATTTTGTCAAGTAAGAGGAAGAACCTTGTGTGTACAAAAGGACTAGTGGGAATGTAATAGTCTTCCTAGTATTATATGTGGATGACACACTTCTCATTGGAAATGAAATTCCTTTATTGGAGTTCATCAAGTCCTCATTGATGAAGGTATTCTCAATGAAGGATTTAGGCGAGGCTACCTATATCTTGGGCATTGGGATATATAAAGATAGATCTAAGAGGCTCATTAGAATGAGTCAGAGTATATATATTGACAAAGTATTGAAGAGGTTCAACATCCAAGATGCCAAGAAAGGTTTCTTCCACATGTCACATGGTATCCATCTCGGTAAGGATAAGTGTCCTTCGACACTTGGTGAGTTGGATGTGATGAGTAGAGTTTCATAGGCTTTGAAAATTAACTCTATCATGTACACCATGATATGCACTCACCCTAATGTATCATACGTTCTGAGTATGACTGGCGGATATCAGGTTACTCTAGTCTTAGTGCATTGAATTGCAATCAAAAATATCCTCAAGTACTTGAAAAGGTATAAGGATATGTTCCTTATCTATAGTGGGGATTCTAAGCTCGTTATAAGGGGTTATACTAATGCTAGTTTCTAGACCAACCGTGATGTTATGGGATTGCAATTAAGGTATAGGTTCATCCTCAATAGAGGAGCAATGAGCTGGAAAAGTTCCAAATAAGAGACCATAACAGATTCCACCACTAAGGTCGAATACATATTTGCTTCCGAAGTTGTCAAAGAGGGATGTTGGATCAAGAAGTTCATCTTCGAAATTGATATAGTTCCTAGTGTTACTGGACCAATTAAGCTCTATTGTGATAATAATCAGGCTATAGCCCAGGTGAAGGAACCTAGGTCACACCAAAGGTCCAAGCATATTTTATGACGATGTCACCTAAAACAAGAGATCGTAGAGAACGGTGATGTAAAGGTTTGCAGAGTTGATTCGATTGGGAACACAGATTACCTACTGACAAAATCTCTTTCTTAAGCCAAACACGTGGTTCACACTGCATCAATGGGTATTAGATACATTGGTGATTGGGTTTGAGTATATTTTTCTTTATGCATAAAGATGTATTTTGTTTATGAGGCAACACTTGTTTGGAGCTTTTATGTATAGAGATGTATTGGGATTGGCTCTAGTTCAAGTAAGAGATTGTTAGAGTTATGATCTAGAAGCCAATCATTAGGTGGTTGTATTCTAACAGTTATGTTCATAAATTAGGTGGCTTATATCATTTTGTTCCATGAGTTTACTTTATTTATGGATTATTCGAGTTGAGGACTCGGATTATAGAACTCTGTAATGAAAAATAATGATTACTCTGAAATGTTGATAATATTTGTACTTAACATGGAATATTAATTAATCACTAAAAGATTAGTATGTGGATTAAGTGATGGTGATGTACAAACCATTCAATAAGGAGTTATCAATTTAATCACACAGATACATAATGGAGATTATGATATTTGACAGACCCTAAATGAAACATTATTAGGATTGTGTTTATGTCATTAATATTTCATATGTGTCTTGAATTCTATGGTATGAGATGTTCATTTTCTTACACTATAAATGTGTATTTGTTGGCATTGTCCAACGCTAACCATAACAGGTAAATTTACAGATAATGCCACAGTATACGTGACTTGTGTAGAGGATAAATGTTCATCAAGAATACTGATATCGCTCATATATGATATGAACGATAATGTCTATAGGCCCTTGATAAAGTAATACTGTATGCATATAATATGATTAAGGAGTTAATCATATTTATGATTTACTTTAAAAAATCAAGAAAGAATAAATTGGCAAGAATGACATATTCCAATCTTGTATTTATTCAGGATATTATGAGACAAGAGAATTGACACGAGAAATTATTACTTCGGGATTGTGGTTTATGTATGATACTTATCATCTGTGTCATTTGAGTAATTATAATTTATTTTGCTAGATATCGCTTATGATGTGTAGAATTAAAAGGGGTTTTAATCTATTGTCAACAATGACATAGATCCCAATGGGTTACACTAGAAAAGATTTAATTAGAAAAGAGATATTATTCTAGTATATCATATGGAGATATAAATATAAAGATAAAATTAATTATAAATTTTATAATTATTTTGGTCCTCATATGGTATTAGAACAAATGTTATTAGATAACAAATTGAATCCTAGATAAATGTATTTGATATGTATGACATGTCATATAAATTTAATGCTCAACAAAATAATGCATATAATTATATGGTATAGTTAAATGACAATTGGGTCAAATGTTTAATTATTTTGAAACATGAGATAAATGGCAAAGTGACTATTTAAATGAAAATTTTCATGGCCAACCTTGCAAGAACAAAAGGTTTCCATGAAATTAACGTAAAGATGTGTTTAAAGCCTCATGACTAAGTTATCCTTTCATTTTGTTTCGTGGCTTTATTTACACAAGGGAATTTTAGACAATTAAAGAGGCTTTTAATTAATCTTAATTTGTCCAAAAAGGAGAGGACTTTTCGACATTTAGATGTGGTTTCCCACTAGCTGCCATTTTTCATCTTCTTCTCTCCCATAGTTTTCAACCTTTTCTTTTCTCTTTTGTCTTCCTCCAAGATATCGATTTTCTTCATCCTTCTTACAAGACTAAAAAAACTTTGCCATTTAGCTCATGTGTTAAGCAATCAATCACCCATCCTTTTTTATTTTGGGGATTTTCTAAGATCAAAGATAAGCCATTGAAGTATCATCTAGCATTGGGAAACATTGGGCTTTCTAATCAATTTTTGGTGGAAACTTTGGAGTGCATCTCATTTGGTGCAAAGGAGGTGAAACCATGAGCAAGGATTTGAAGTCGTGAGTAAGGAGGTGAAACCATGAGATCTTTTATTTGGTTTGGAGACCAAGATCAAGGTATTATTGTTTATATGCTCTGATTTGTGTTATTTTAGTTTATGAATTGGTTGCAAGACAAAATCATCGGGTTCTTTTTGGTTTTCAAATTTTTTGTTTCCCACTTCATCCCTCACAAAACCTATATAATATGTCTTTTAAAGGGATATTAGTTAACCACATCATCATATTGATTGACCAATGTGTCAACATACACTTTAATTAGACATTTAACTTACATTAGTTGACCACTAATCTATATTGGTCAACTAATCCTCTAAAAAATACGATTTTAATTACTTCAAATGCTTAAACTTGACATTTTTAATGCAATTATATTTAAAATAACTTCTAAAATTTCCCCAAGAGCATATTTCAAAGATTAATAGGTTTTTTCTTCTAAGAACAAAATCTTCAATATCTCTTAATGAATGAAAAGACTCGTATAATGAAATAAGATGAAAAGTTTAAGATTAACATAGTAATGAAACAAGATTACAATTAACAATACAAAATATATATTGACCTTGATGTGAATTGATCTTTACTTTAAATGTTGCAAACTTTAACTTTCCTTTATCATCTTCATCAACTTTCTTTTTAAGTTATAGCTACATCTTATTATTATATTACTTCTCACTAAAATAATAAACTAATTAGTAACACTTACACTTTTTTATCATCAAAACATCAATTGGTACTTATCTTGATTCAACAAAAGTCTATCTCTAATACCAACTGATGTAAAACTACCTAAGATTAAAAATGTAGATAATCTACAAATGATTTTGAAATAACCTAAGAAAACTAAATATGATATATTAAGAAAATTGACTCATTGATTATAAAGAATCAAAATCTAAATCCATTGACAAATTAAATAGCATAAAGAAAGAATTCTTTGATAAGTTCAAAGTTTAATAAAGAATAAGAAAAAAAACTCATGACTATCAATAAACAAAGGTGTCAAAAACTCCTTTAAATTAAAAAGAAACATTCATTAAATAATAGTTTAAAACTAGATTTTGAAGTAAACATGAATTGAGATATGATTGTGTGTTAGGTTGTATTGGCTACAAAAATTCTAATGTTAGTGAACATGGTCTAGAACACACTTATGGCTAAGATCATGAATCCTTTTGTAATTTTATTATGTCAAACATAGTTTGGAACATACTCATGGTTAAGATTGTGGATCTTTCTATAACTTCATAAAGTTAGATATAATTTGGGACATAATCGTGTTAGAGATTATGACCTAAAACTTATTTTTCTTAAAAGTTTCACGAGCTAGTATATTATTAGGTTATGTTCACATCTAAGCCTTATCCAACCTTATTTTGGATTAAGTTAACCAATAGTTGGTCTTCATGTAGGTTCAATAAGCCTCACAAATTAGTTATGGGAAGTGCCTTTTGAAGCTTAGGATAGTACACTACCATCTTGTATTGACATCTAAACCTTCTTTATCCTTAAAATTAAGTTAACTAATGCTTAGTCTTTGATATGAGCAAGATCCCAACACTATAAATCTTTGAGCCAAATGCACCTATTGAAATATAGTATAATGATAGTGAATATCGAGTGTAGATCCCAAAAAGACTATAAATACTAATAGTTATCTCTCTATTACCTAATTGACAAATTAACATGATGATTTAATTTAAATAATAAAACTAAAATAAAATTCAACATAAGTAATTATTAATAATCAAATTGTTCAAAGATTAACCAAATCAAATAACAGTACCTAAGTAAAGAATTCCCTTTAGACTTATTAAGCCAAAACCTTTTATTATGCAATTTTATTAACGATCATTGGACCGTGAAAATTTTATCTTATTTTAATATCTTTCTCACAACTATCAACGCCTAATCCTTAGTTAATTAACTAAAACCTCTTTCTAGTTAAAACCCCCAAGATTAGATTAATCTATTCATGAATTTCACTTTTATGATTTACCATAATCTGGAGAATTTATGTCAACCTATCTCTAGGTTTGATTGAAACTCCTTTCAATTATAATATATTCATTCATACAAAAAGATTTCTTAATCTCAAGTGCATGAAATCAAACATGAAATAATATTCCAGTCATATTAATTCAAGAACTAATCAAAAACACATAATTGGATACGATGAATCAATAATCAGATAGCATTGAATAAAAGATTAAAACATAAAGTCTATCCCAAGTTTAAACAAATTTAGTTCATAAAAATAGGAAACATAGTCAAAGGTTTTTCTCTAATACAATCTAGTAAAACTTCGTCAAAAAATATGCCTTTTATCATATCTCTAAGTTAATCTCAAATTCTCTACCATTCTAAAGTTTAAAATTGTGTTTAAAGCTTGAATTCTCCTAATATTTCCTTGGGTTTTTGCACTAGACACAGTCACCTATGTAGTTGTATGCAATGACCATGTCCTTCAAAATCACTTAAAAACTTAACCATAGTGCAAAAATAAGGTTTCTGAAGATTCAGTGGATACCGTTGTGTATAAGACTCACACGTGTGAGAGTTTAGACATATGTGACAATAGAATTTAGACATATGCGAGAGTGAATAATACGACGGTGGTCTCTTTTTACCGTTGTTACCGTTGAGCCAATAGAATTTAGACATATGTGAAAGTGAATAATACGACTGTGGTCTCTTTTTTAAAAAATCGGAAATCATCTACCCCGATACCAACTTGTATTATTTTGTAGCAACGTTTAAACAACTGTAGACAGAGTTCCATTAAATTGAGATCTACATTTAGCTGTACCTCGTTTCTCACTTCACTTGCTTGCTGCTCTCTTGGCTTTTGTTACTGTCCTCCGTTCCTCTACTTCTCTATGGCCTTTCGCTCTCCTGCTTTTCCTTTCTGTGTTTCTCTTATTGTTGTTATTGTAGTTCCATTGCTTTTCACCTCAGTAGCTTCGCAGTGTAAACATCCACCAACCATTTTCGTCTTTGGTGACTCTAACTCTGACACCGGCGGCCTCGTCGCAGGACTTGGATTTCCTGTCAATCTCCCCAATGGCCGCATTTTCTTTGGCAGATCAACTGGGAGGTTGTCCGATGGACGGCTCGTAATTGACTTCCTCTGTAAGCAGCCCGCTGGCCTCTACCGCTCACTGTCTTCTTTTTCATTTTGGTTTCTGGTCAAGCGTGCGTATCCAAACGATTCGATAAATTTCATTGGTTTTGTGGAGTTGTGATGTTTGATCATCGACTCAGGTGGCTCCATATATTCAATCCGATACAGCTCAATTTAACCGAGCATGGTTAATGTTGTCGGTTGCCGGTTAAAAGTTTTCCAATTTTACAAAATGCAGCATCATTAGTATCTGATAATGTTGTCTATTGCCTTATGCCATAGAGACAGCTTTGCGGCTCTCTTTGTTTCTGAACAAGTACCTATTTCACTATTCTGGCAAGTTGACATTTTATTAACTCATGGGATCCAAAGTTGGAAACTTTGTCTTTATTTTCTTGTTTCCTGTCAGAAAGTGGGGAACTTTATTATATGATGCAAATAAGTTGTGAAGTTTCTAAGGTGACATCCATGTATATTTTTGCAGGCCAAAGCTTAAAGACTAATCTTCTAACCCCATACCTAGACTCATTGGCGAGCTCCAATTTCATAAATGGTGCAAACTTTGCAGTAGTTGGATCCTCTACCCTTCCAAAGTTTGTTCCCTTTTCATTAAACATCCAAGCAATGCAGTTCGCTCATTTCAAGGCTCGTACCCTTGAACTTGTCTCGGCTGGTAATGTATCGTTTTCTCTGAGATGGGTAATTTATATTCTTTAGTCGTAATTAATCCCTTTTACCGCATCTGGTAATGCACATAGCAATTACTGTAGTCTTCCGAAAGGTACGTGGGAACGTGTGCTTACGTGAAACTGTAGACATATATACCTGAGAGAAAGACAAATAAGAAAACCTTGAAATTCGGACTCAAAGACTATTTCATTTGTTGTCAGTGCACCTTCTTCACCAAGGATTAGTTACATTTTAGTACGTGTGAACCTCATTTCCAGATAATTAGCGTTTTCTGAATCAGCATAACTGTTTGCCATTCCTGCAAGTGTAGTGTTCTGCTTGGAAGAGGGTTAGCTTAGTTACTCCTCCCCCATACCTCGGCTTATTTACCCTTACTTAAAGGCCAAAGAATAAAAGAAACAGAGGAAGTTGTGCTTTTGCCTGATAGTGTTTATATTTAAAGCTACAAGTGTTCACCATGATACTATAATTTAAAGATATAGGGAATCAACGTCATTGGCCTTGTACGTAGCAACATAAGAACTGTTTCTTTTGTTGCAATTGTTTACCTATGACACTTCTAAGTTTCCACCTTCAAACTGATGAAGTACTCCTACAACTCAGGAGCTAGGAGAAAGAAACTGATTATCAAATTTTATTATTTTTAGGTTTCTATAATATGATCAATGATGAAGGGTTCAGGAATGCACTTTACATGATTGACATTGGACAAAATGACCTTGCCACTGCATTGACCAAAAACCTATCTTATGCTCAATTAAACAGAAGGGTACAAACTGTGATACGAGAAATTGAGAATGGTGTAAGGGTGAGTTTATAATTGCATTAAAGCAGTGATCACTGTTTTACTCTTTTGTTCTGATTGAAATTTTTTTTTCCAGTATAATAATGGGATGCCTATCAAGTTCCTTGACTGAGATGATTTATTGTTAATGTTGGATAGACTTTATACGCTCAAGGTGCCAGGAGATTTTGGATACATAACACCGGACCATTAGGTTGTCTTCCTCAAAAGCTTGCTGTAGTTGAGAAAAAGGATTTGGATCCATATGGTTGTATTTCAAGTTACAATGATGGTTCAAGATTGTTCAATGCAGGGTTACTTCGCACATGCCAACGGCTGAGGTCGCAATTGACAGATGCAACTATAGTCTATGTGGATATATTTTCCATAAAGTATGATATCATTGCCAACTCTTCTAAATATGGTAAGATGGAAAGCTTTTTATTGAAACATGGTAACCTCTTCTCATTCTGTTCCTTTCAAGAAATATGCTTTTAAATTTTCTTTTACTCTGATATTGATCACTTGATGATCTGACATGGGGCACACAGATTCTTGAAAGCAGCGGCCTTGTTATCTTAGGGTTCAATTGTTTCCTGGCCAATTAACGGGCTTAAGATGAAAATTTCCTCTGTGATATTCTCCATTCTATAATTGGTTAATTGTGTAATCGGTTTTTAGGCAATGCATTATACAATTTCAAATATTTGGATGCAGAAAGTCAGAGTAGTAATGACGACTATGTTGTCTTGATGAAAACCTTCTGACTTGATTTTCTGTATTCGTTTGGAAAAGACTAATCAAGTTTGGATGAATTGATTGCCTCAATCAAATCACTGGCGGATGCAGGTTTCTCAAATCCACTCATGGCATGCTGCGGATAT
>JANPWT010000006.1:25186666-25197355 GCA_024678245.1 Erythroxylum densum
ATTAAGAAGAAGGGCCCTCAAGGGGTGTGGCTCGATGGTTAAGAGCGGGGCTTAACTTTGGTTAGGTCTCATGTTCGATTCCATGCTAGGCCCTCTTGTAAGAGCCTGGAGCAAGCAGCCGGGGTTTTACCTGTAGATGGAGAACTAGTTGGGTCCTCAATGATGAGGTGAGCCCGTTTGATCCGCCTGTGGGGTGGTGCGCTAGTTGGACCCTCAGAGAAGTATGCCCGCTTGGCCCACCTAAGGAGTTTCTTCGAATCCAAAAAAAATTAAGAAGGAGGAAATAAAATGTTACATTTGATTGGACTTATTCAATATTATGGATTTTATATCGAACCCACAAATACCAATTAAAAGGCATAGTATCAATCAATATCATCAATTTGCGTGATATTGACCGATATTGTAAATATTAAAAATTTAGAAGATTGTATTGTAAATACCAGTTGGTATTGTAAAAAAAAATTCTTAAAACCCCCTTCCCCCTGACGCTGCTACTCTCCTACTCTCTCTCTCACGCACTTTGCTACTCTCTCGGTTCTTCTCTCTGGCGACTCTCCTCTTTCATGATTGTCCTCTAGTGACTCTCCACCATCATCTCTTCCTCCAGTTATATATATATATATATATATATCTCTCTCTCTCTCCAACTATTATCCACTCTTCTATGCACACCATGCCACCACTGGCCATCCACTGCTCTCCAGTCATCACTTCCAATTGTCCACTGTTATGTCCAATGCGTGTAGAGTGTATAGTACAACAAAATCTACAAATTTGGAAATTCAAATTTTCAAATCCTGATCGAAACCTGATCGGATCCGAACCAAACCTAACTGACCTAATGTTTAATTGCATTTTCCAATTTTGTTGGGTTTTCTTTTGCTATAAATAGCAATTACATTATATTTGGTTGTTTACGTGTGTTTTATGATGGTTGGAATTATTGTAATTGTTTGTGTGAGTTGGAAAATTTGAGTTTGAAAGTTAGAACTGTTTGACTGAGTTGGTTCAATTTCAATATTATCAATTTATGAAGAAAATTAATGAATTGGAAAATTTGGATTTGGAAGTTGGAATTGTTTGTGTGAGTTGATTCAATTTTAATATAATTTAGACATTGTCAATTTATGAAAAAAATTAATGCACTTGAAAATTTGGGTAAGAAATTAAGAATTGTTATAAAACCGAAACTAAAATTTAAGAATATTTGGGAGAGGAGAATTCTTCTTATAAATTGGTGTACCTTACATCAAGTTAACTCTTCTATTTATAGTACAAAATTTCTAATAAAATACAATCATAATAATAGAAGTGGTTCACTAACTATTAAGTGGTGCATTTAGTGCATTAACAATGATGTTAATGCATTTGATGCATTAACATTTAAGTGGAGTGACACACCATATTATTTCTATCTTTTATAACACTGAAAACATTTGGGTTATTGTTTACTTCTATAAGCAACATAAGAAAAACGACAAAATAGGATAGAACAAAGAGAAAGACGACCATTTCATAAGTGGAGCTGTATAAATGGAAGTCCTTACCCCTGCATTCACATCTAACAGATAGATCGTATCATCATCCGTCACAATTCATATGCCTACTATCAACTTATACATGTAATTACCGGGAGCTTGTTTGAAAGTGACCCTCCACAAAACAATGTCACCTTCTTTATAATAAAATATTTAACAACACATCTTTTGCCATCTCTATCTCTCTCCTTTGATCTGATTGGAATCTTTATCAGTTCTTTAGACTTTAAAAATCTCAACTTTCCATCAGATAAGACTGGTGGTTGAGTCATTTCCTTTTCTCCATTCTTCTTTTCATTCATTTGAAGATTTCAGGTAAGAAGAAATGATAAAGCTCGAATCTTTTCACTGACAAATGCTTTATTTCTTGGCTTCTGTTGTGTTTCATTTTCTGCTTCTTTCATCAATCACGCCTTCGATTTTTTATTGGCCTGATTTTCGGTTCAGGTGAATTTATAGCATGGGTCCTTTGGTTTTCATGTTTACTACGCAATTTTCTTTGCCTTTTGGTGAAACATCTCTGATTATAATCTAGATAATCTAATATCTGAAACTATGGGAAGAAAGTAGATTAAATTCTGCAGCTTTTAAATTCTTGATGTTTTATTTTGCCTTCAATTCAGGCTCTTGATTTGTCCGCGATTGCCTATACTTCTTTCAGATGGAACCAGGATTTTACCATTATCCGGGCAAACCGAGATGAAATTACAGACTATTCCACGAGAAAACATTTTCTACTGTGTTTATACGTTTCTTTAACTAATTAAACCGTCACACTCGTACTCTCGAACTGTCTGCTATATCTGATGTCGTGTAGCCTTCAAGCAGATAATGATAGTTTGCCTTCTGAGGCCGGATATGGCCAGCTTGGCAATGCTCATAATTTCTCTCTTTTTTTTTTTCAGAAGACCATCTAACCGAATCCTTTACTTTTTATAATTTCAGAATTGTGGTATGAAAAATCTATTAGTTATGATAGTTTCTCATGTTCAATTTTCTTTTGTTGCATGGCTTACTAATTTGTTGTTTTTGCAGGTCACTAAGCTAGATTTCATCCTGTAACACCTTTCAAATCTGATAAAGGGGACAATCGTTAATGGGTTCTGAAGGGCCAACAGCTGTGACAATCCATATAACAGGATTTAAAAAATTCCATGGAGTTTCTGAGAATCCAACTGAGACAATTGTTAGCAACCTGAAGGAATATATGAAGAAGAAGGGTTTACCTAAAGGTCTGATTCTGGGCAGCTGTAGTGTTCTGGATACTGCTGGACAAGGAGCACTTTTACCCCTTTACCAAACATTGCAATCTGCCATAAGCACAAATGATTCTGAATCTAAACCTTCTGGAGAAACTATTTGGGTTAGTGCATGTGTCTTTGAGAATTTTGTCCGTGTAATATCTTATGCTTTCTGGTTCCATCGAAAGTGTTCGCTTTCTTTTTTTACCATTTTGCTGCACTACTTCTTCTCTTTGATTTTGGTGTTATCCGCACCATTTCTTTAGGTACACTTTGGGGTTAATAGTGGGGCAACAAAATTTGCTATTGAGCAGCAAGCTGTCAATGAAGCTACTTTTCGTTGTCCTGACGAGATGGGTTGGAAACCACAGGTTAGATATATCCACAAGATATTACTTTCCTGTGGCTCTTTTTCCCTTCAATTGAGAGATGTATTCCATTGAACTTGATCATATTTTGCAGAAAGTAGCTATTATTCCTTCTGATGGTGAACTTTCTCGAGTGCGCAAGGTACATGGCATTTCATGTTTTCTATAAACTTCTCCCTTGCATTCTAATCCCTCCATGATATAGAAATACCCTCAAACGTTTCTGAGACATCGATGTCACATAATACATCATCGCACAAATTCCTTTTTGTGATAAGAGGCTTCATTTTTACAGGAATGCCCTTAGCTTTAATCCATTGGTATCACTGTTGTGCTATGGGAGCTATTAGATGTTCAATACAAGGATAATGTGCTTTGTTCGGTTCAAAAGCTGAAATAACTTTTACTTCAAAAGTATACTTTTCTGTCCTATCTCTTTTCTAGCATACTTTCTTTCAATTCCTGTTAATATTACTAAAAGAGAAGTTTATTGGTTAGAGGGACTGTAATTGCAAGAGCTAGCATTCAAATTATTTTGTCAAACACAGAGCATATTAATGGCCTAACTATGCGTATGTTTGGAAAATTTATCTTCAAGGCCTAGCGTTCCCATGTCTTCTCTTCTAGCCGTCACCAATTAAAATCCTCTTGTAAACTAATTTTCAAGTTTTCTGAGCCTTGACCTGAGATTGTTCACCATTAATTTTTGAAGTTGATGACGAACGATAGTTGTTAGGAATGTAGGTCACTTTAATGGCATAAAATTAGGAAAAAAGGGTTTCATCATTAAGGACTAATCTTCGGTTAGGGAAGGTATTGGATCATTCTTTAATCTAGTATCTATGTCCTGCAATTTTTACTGGAAGATAATTTTTCTTAAGCTTCAAAGGTTCAGTGTATCATATTATTGCGTTCTTTGGTAAAAAATTGAACTTTTTCCTTATATCAATGTGTAGACTGCTCTTCCTGTTGAGGAGATTACAACTGCCTTGGTGAAGAAAGGTTATGAAGTAATGACCTCTGATGATGCCGGGCGGTTTGTCTGCAATTATGTTTACTATCATTCCCTTCGCTTTGTGGAGCAAAATGGGATGAAGTCACTCTTTGTGCATGTACCCCTCTTCTTGACTATAAATGAGGAGACCCAAATGCAGTTTGCTTCTTCCTTGCTAGAGGTGCTTGCTTCTTTATTTCAGTAAACAATTGGCATCCATCAAAATCTTCATATCAAGAACTGAGCTTTGCAATGATATTTACATGCTTGTGAAAGTGATGGGCACTTGTATTTAACTGCTTTAATAAATGAGTATTCAACCACTCACTGCAAGGTTCTGGAATTCTTATTTAATATGTGAATAACATTTCAGTTAGTTATTATGGTTCCTAGTCTCTATCTGTGCCTTGGGAACTTCATTTTCTAATGAATTATTTGGGTATTGCGCTTCTTTACTGAACGGCTTGATGAATGGCATTAGGTTTTAATGTAATTTCCTTTTACGATTTAGTTGTATGAAGATGATTTGGCATTAGCAACCTTACATGTTATTTGGAATTATGAGTAGTAGTGTACAATGTTGAGGATGAATTGTTGAAATTTAGTAGTCGCATGTATGACTTAGCACTTCCTTGTATACTTGAATAATATGATTTGTATTGGAAGTAGTGGCATGTGAAACATGAAGTGGACAAATGCAGGAGGTTCACAGATCTTGATTATAGTATTGCCATCAAGCAACCGGCTGTTATCCTTGCAAATCATACAGCTCACCTGAACGAGATGCAATTTATGGATCATGCTCTTCCCTCCAATTTTTTTCCTTCTTAAAAGAGCCCACGAAAACATAAGAAGCAAAATAAGTTGACACTTTCATGAATGAAAAAGAAAAGACTGTTCTCCCTGAGAATCAAGTAACGGCTAGCTGACATGATTTTCTTTTCAGCTATGTCAACTATCAATTTCTATTGCAGGTTTACATTTTGTCAACTTGTTTGTTGAGGGTCAATGTTTTAAAAACTAAATTGGATATTGATCGGTAAAAGGAAAGGTTTAATGTTTAAAAGTTTGATCGGTGTTAAATTGCTATAAAACTAGTATATGATAAAAAAGAAGTAAAAATTATGAGTAAGAAAAAATAAAATATTTTATTGAAATAAAAATACATTAATATATATTATTATATAATTAAATAATAATAAATAAATTTGAGTCTAATATAAAATTTAAAGTAACAACAAAAATCAAAATTGTATTTATAAAGGAGGTATCTTATCGTCAAAAGTTCAAAATTAAGGATGCTCTCATTTCTCCTATCACTACATAAGATATTAAAAGAGTTTGTCCAGAGTAGTACATCCCTCTAAATCTCCTAGACCAGATGGATTTACTGCGTTGTTTTCCAATAAACATGGGATATCACTGGAGAGTTTTTCACTTAGGCATTTCAAGAATTATTTGACTCTTCTAAGCTACTTCATAAAATCAACCACATCTTTATTTGCTAGGTCCCAAAAAAACAAAAGGCCTCAGGCCTATCTCATTCAGTAATACTATCTATAAGGTGATCCTAAAACTCCAAGCTAAAAGACTAAAGATGGCAATATCTAAAATTGTTAATACAACCTAAGGTACCTTTATGTCTGACTGAAACATTGGAGACAATATACTGCTGATATATGAACTGATGAAGGATTATATTTCTGGTAAAACAAATCAGTAGGTGTTTAATAAAGATAGATTTCTTCAAAGCTTTTGATATATATACCATAAGATGGGAATTCATTTGACTATGCTTTGAAGCTATGCAAATTCCTCATAAATTTGTGCAGTGGATTATGACCTGTATTTAAACTTCATCTTTGAGTGTGCTGGTCAATGATATTCCTTCCAAACCTTTCAAACCAGCTAAGGGAATTTGACAAGGAGACCCCTTATCTCCATACTTTTTCACTCTTGTTATGGAAGGATTTTTCAGACTTTTAAATAAGCTCATACTTTCCAGTGGAGGCTTCAAATATCATCACAAATGTATACTGATGACCTACTACTTTTGTGCGGAGCTGATGCCTTTTCTATTAATATAATGATGCATGCTCTAAAGCATAACTCAAATAAGAGAGTAGCTTATACATCTTAGCTGATTTGAGGAACATGGATGAAATAAGAAGAATCACTGGCTTTGACATTATCTCAAGTACCTTATGCTATATGGGAGTTCCTATCACCACTTCTAAGCCCATGTACTATAACTACTTAACTATCATTGAAAGAATGAAATCCAAAGTGATGGCATGGTAAAACAGGTTTCTATCTTATGCTACTAGATTAACTCTCATTATTTTTTTCTTAGCAATTTACATATTCATTGGACTGCCTATATAGCTTTACCTAGGAAAGCTATCAAAGAGATGGTCAGAATCATAAAGGCCCTCTTATGGACAAGAAAAATTGAAATCTAAAAAAAATGCCAGAATTAAATGAAGTGATGTAACTATCCCTACAAAGAATGGAGGTCTTGGGTCATCTCAATTTCAATGGTGCAAAATGTTTTAATGTGTAAGAGACTATAGAGATTATATAATGTGAATGGCAAATGGCATGGTGATTTCAGGGGATTCCAATCTCTGGTGAATTACCTCCCCTGATTAAGTGATTTAGAGAGTGATAATGTTATTACCTGGAAATTAAACCAGAATGGAAAATTCTCTAATCTTGTATGTTATCAGCTATTTTCAAATCGGACCTTTAAAGTCTATTGGTTTAATCTCTTATGGAGAAATATTGTCAACCCTAAGGATTCTTTCATCACATGACTTCTGATCAAGAATAGACTTCAAACCGTGAGTCAATGGTATGGCAATGAAGATGACACGTGTCTACTTTGTAACACGGTTGTGGAGGATAGAGATCACCTTTTATTTCTATGTTAGTTTTCCAAAGCTATCTGGAGTAAAATTTTGCATATGTTTCCTAATAATAATGGTCGTTACAATTAGGAGCAAACACTAAATTGGGTCATTTGAAAGTCAAAGCATAGGAAAACTAATGCTACTCTCTTCAAAACAATATTCACTATCACCATATATACTATTGGAAAGAAAGGAATATCAGAAGATTCACTGATAAGAAGGAAGAGAAATACCAGATTGTAGACAAAATTGTTAACCTCATCATAGCTTATATCTACACTAAAAATGCACAACATTCTCTTTCTATGGAAATGAAGCGAATATGGTATTTATAGTTCATCTTAAAAACTTCACAAAGGCACATGTATTAATTATTCTGTTAGTTCTTTCCATATCATTGTAAAATGAAAGTAGGTTGATAGCCTAGAACTTATTGTAATGTTGCTCTAGTTTTATCTATAGTTAACTCATTATTCATTTTTCAAAATGACAAAAATATTTATACAACGAGTAGCACATGGAGAACAATAAATATGCCTATACTTTGATTGTAATAAGTACCCAAATGATACATAATTAGTTGCATTATATGTAACAAAATTCATAATATTCTTTGGTCTAACCCACTTGACAATTTCAGAAAATAATTCAGATAAAGTGTTAGCACTTTTTACCATATCAGAAGCATCAACAGACTTGATAAAAGTTGTTCCAACTTTGCAATAAACCAAGAAATTAATCAAGGTTCTTTGTCTTTGAATAGTTCACCCATCTGTCATAATAGTGCTTCCTATTGATTCCCAACTAGACTATATGTATCCACAATTAATTGACATTTCCTTTTTAAATCTTGAAGCAAAGGCACATACATCTCATAATAAGAGGTACCTTAAATCTTAGACCTATCATTGTTGTAACATCAATTACTTCTTGAAAATATGGTGAATTTAAAGCATTTAAAAGAATATATGAATGATAGAACCATCTAGCACATGCTATTTTACATCACAAGACAACATCCTTATTAACCAAAACACTTTTTAGACTAGGTTAAGAACTATGAGTTGATCTTGGAGAAAAATAAGAATCTATGTCAATATTAGCTTTCCTTTTTTCCTTTATCTAATATTTGTGGTACTTTATCATCTCCAAAAGATATATCATGAGCCTTTTTATTTTCCTATTTATTTTTTACTTGTTGCTGTAAATATTTTCTCATCATCTCATGTACATCAAATGGTACTTTTGGGACGAAGCAATATTACTCTTAACACTAGTAAGATGTTCTTTCATTACATAAATTCCTTCCCCTTTAAATATTTTACTGTAAAACATACAATTATATTGGATATTCCTATCAGATGCTTGAGAAGAAAAAAAGGAATTTTATGCCAGATCGAACTTACCACGATTAGAGAATGTTATATTCATCGAATCTTTTTATAGTGCTTTGGTTTATATTCATAGAATGTTATACATCGAATGTTATATTCATAGAATGTTAATGAAAATGTTTTGGTTTCCACTAATAAATAAGCAATAGTTTTACTAGTTCTTGAAATCGTTATCAATCACAATGGTGCAGATGATAACAAAATAAAACAAGATCCTCCTAATATGTAATAGACACTAAAGTGTGCTTATCTCCTCTACTAAAGAAGGGCGACCACAACTTTTTGGATGCCTTAATAAATTTAAGAGAAAGAGGACAGAAGTGGGACATTGATTAGTGTGAAATTGATTCATTGTTTCAACAAGAGAGGGATCATTTGAGTATATGGGAATGAATTATGTAAAAAGAAATAATACCCGAGTAGATAAATTGTTTGTGAATACTTCCAAGTTGGGGGAATGTAATTGTCGAGCAGACATACCAATCAATTCACAATATCACCTTAGTATAACTAAGAAAAATAATACCTCATTGATAGCAAGAAGTAAAAAGGTAAAAATAAATTAGATCACTTTACAAATTATCACATATGATATCTCATATACAAATTATCAACCATATCCATATAAACTCAAAATAAGCATAAATATACACCAAAAGAAGACTAATAGTAGAATGGTGAACAAAATATTACTCACTTATCAGTGTGGCCACTTCAAATGCTCGAGTGTTAGCAAGTGTAGTTTTTAGTTTTGAAGTTTTAGATAAAAAATTGAATAATTTTAGAGAGTATATATTACATAACTACCAAAATTAGAGATTAAAATGAAATAGAGTTTAACCATTATAGCAAATTAATTAATCAATAAGTATGGATAAAGAAGAAGTCTCCTTTAGTTGGTACTCATGTAGATAAAGCTATTAAATTATCCTTATCAATTATCTATTAAGAAACCTTGAATAAAAGCAAACTGAGCATACTTGAATTATATACAAACAATCCTTATTTGTTATCTGTTAAGAAACCTTGAATAATAGTAAACTGAACGTACTCAAATTTTATACAAAAATGGATTAATAATAGAATTAGAGATTCACTCCAAAGCCCGTTCATAAACTCTCAAATTTTTTCTCCATCCATCCAATTCATATACCTTATATGATATTCTTTCCTTATACCTTATGTTTGAGAGAAATGTCAATAGTTATTCCCAGCGACAGAAAGTGATAGACAAATTGAGCTTCTCCTTTAGGCTCTTCACTCATCTGCAAAGGCTTTCCACATTTGTCTCTGTTGTTTGAAGCTCCAACGACATTTTAAGAGAGAGCTCCAATCTCGATAGTGAAATTTGAGAAGTATCCACTACAGCTCTAAGAAGGAGCCCTAAATAGAAGTCATATATTGAGTTAAGATGCACTCATAAGAACAACAATCTGCTAAAAAACACCAAAGATCAACTCACCATAAGAATTATTTTGCTTATATCATAGAATATCACCTTTATATCGAATGCCAGACTAAAAAAGGGGTAATAAAGGTGATTGTTTCGATGATGAGATCTGGCCAAGATGGTAGATGGAGTAGAGCCAAGAGTAAAGGTGAAGAGAGCTCTTAATTTTTTAATTTATAAAGTTGTTATATAATCAGTTCCAACCAATTCACTGATATACCAACCGATTCTCTAATAAACTGGCCAATTTTTACATATACAAGCCATTAAATGAAATCGAACTAAACAACCATCCATCTCATACAATTTTTGGTTAAACTAGGCAATCTGGTCCGATTTTTAAAACCTTGTTGAGGGTAAATGCTATTGGCATATAGTTTGAATACTTCGCTTCGGCGTAACCGGGTTTTTCGAAGTTAAAATAGTATACTTTTGTTCTAAATGCTACATATATAAAGACATACTTTTTTTGGAGTTTTTAGACAGTGTTAATTGAATGCGATATATCTATTAAGGTTAAAATTGTTTTGTATGACCCATATATATAGGTACGTAATTTTAGAGTGTTTCAAGAAGAAAATTACTTGCCTTATTTGAGAACATGGTTTTGGTGGATTTGAAACTTTTGAATAACTTATTAGAATTGTGTTTAAGCTAGGTCTAGTTTGGCAAACAACAAATTATGTAGGATTGTATTAGTTAGATTTTATTAACTATAATTGTAACGCCCCCTCACCACAGAGTACGCATCGGGATGCCCGGAGGTCATTTCGATACATACCCCATGAT
>JANPWT010000006.1:25279580-25290498 GCA_024678245.1 Erythroxylum densum
TTTTCACCAGTTTTGAGGCCGTATCTCGTTTTGAGGCCTCTAATACGAGTTGTAGATCTTGATCTTCTCTTTCTAATGGGGCAAGAACGAAGTCCTTTGGATATTTTTAGAGAAACTTATGGTATTTGCGCCAAAAGAGTTTCAAATTGATTTCTGTTTTGAACATGTTGAGTTGTTTTTATCATAACTCACTCTTCCGACCTCGGTTTGAAGCGATTCTTAAAGCATTGAATTCCTAACACATGTACCCTTCTCTCCATAAAAATTTGCATCAATTGGAGTCAAATTGAAAATGTTTGATTGAGTCATATGAAAATCATAATGAATTGTCTCATTCCGATCTTGCAAAAATTTCCTTTCCCATCCGACTTTGTTAAATCATTTGCTTATATCTTTTCCGTCCGACATCCGAATGACTTGAAGCGTTAGATTCTTAAGACAATGAAGTTCATGATTATGTGAAAATTTTAAATTTTAGAGATTTAATTGAGCAATATTATGTGAATCAAAGTGAGTTAGGAAAGTTTCTGAACATAGTTCAGTACTTTGTGAATTTTGGGATCTGTAGAGATCCGATTGAAGCAATGTTTGAGGAATAATAAAGTTAAGACATGGGGCTACAATTGTTATGAAGGAACCAAATTTCTTTTTAGCCTTTAAGGATGTCTATTTGTGGAAGGAAGTGAATTACTAGAGAATGTGTTAGCAAATGATATGTCCGACATGTTTGGACTATAACTTTTGTTATAGTGCTCCGAATTAGATGATTCTTGAGGCGAAATAAAAGTAAGAGATAGAGGAATAATTCTCTAGAAGGAAGTTTTGATTAATTCCTTCATTTTGATGATGAAATTATTGTCCCAAAGTAAGCTTGTATGGAAAGAAAGTTCAGGGGCATTTCTGGAAGTTAACTTAAGGATTTGAGTTTAAGGCTTAAAAGACAAGGGCAAAAGGGTCTTTTACACCATTTTTAATGACATGGCATGTATAAGAATGAGGTATGGTCGTGGGAAGGAGGAAGAGACTCGAAATTTCCAGAAGGAGGAAGAAGAAAGAAGAAAGAGGAAGAGAGAAAAGGAAGAATCGTGAGGGAGAAGAAGAAGGAGGAAGAAGAGGTAAGTTTTTGACTCTCCAAGCTTCTCTTTTCCATGGATTCTTGAAGGAAAAGAGGGAAGGAGAAGAGATTTACTCCAAGCCAAGAGGAATTTCGAAAATGGGAAGAGAGAAAGGTAAGAGTTAAATGTTGATCTTTGAGTTTTAAGTAAATTTCTGGTTTAAATTACTTGAAATGGGTGTGGGTTTGTTAGTTATAAGATCAATTTTGATGCTTAGGCCTTAAGAAATGGTTGATTGTGTATGAGAAGCATTAAGGGTTATACCCAATTGTATGAGCTGGAGAATTTTGAAGTTTTTGGTTTAGCTATCATAAATTTAGTATGGGTTTGATGTGTATGTAAACAATTTTGAAAATTATGATGGTTGGGATATTGGATTTGGGTTGATCATGGCTTAGGTGATTTTAAGTTGGAAGATTATGATGTAGAGAGTTTGGAAACCATATAGGTTTGTGAAAGATGATGATTATGATATGGGTTTTGGATGTTTATGCTTAGGTAACCTTTTATGGGAAGAAAGAGTGAAGTAAAGACCAAGTGGAAGCTTTGAACAAGAGTAAGGCATGGAAATTAAAGGTGGGTGATATGTTTATTTTTCAAATTATGAGCTAATTCTAATTGTTGGTTTTATAAGATATGGTTTTACCAATGATTGAACCAATTGCATTTGAAAAGGTTTATAAAATGTGAACGTCATCGTTTTGAAATGATTTATGAAACTTTCCGCAATGGTTCGGACGATTTCTCTATAAATGACTTGAGCTGTCTATTAAATGGATTTTTGAAGTTAAATGGTTAAAGATGATTTATACATTGAGTTTCATGTGTTTTATTGATTAGTAATTTGAATATGTGAATTAGTGTGATATGTGAACTTGTGTGACATTGTGGATGATTGACGTCATGTTAAATTTTGACATTACATGAAAAATTGATTTTCCGAAATATGCCTTCGGGCAATATGAGTTTTCAAGCATGAATACGTGTTACATGGGTTTGGTGAGGTCCCTCATGTGGAGTCAGTGCACTGGTCTCATTTTTAAAAGCCTTCTCCCGGCTGCCCGCAAGTGGCATAGGAGCTCCGTTTTCGGACTCCCCTTATGTGTTTCACGGCTGCACAGGACCGCTTTGCGGAAATGTGCAGTACGTCATGTGTTTTTGGACCAACCCAAACCGATTTATATGTTATATGGTTTGCTTTGTTTAATAGGTGCTGCATTTATATGTGATATATTCCATGTGTTTTGAGTAAAATGATAAAGTGTAAAAAGTTTTGGATTTTCGATAAAGGAGAAATTTGGGATTTTTCAACGATAATGGTTTAAAATTTGGTTGTAAGTGTTTGTGAAAGTCTTTGAATTGAGAAGTTTTTAAGAAATAAGCCTTCGCTATTTTCGATCAACTGAATTCAGATTTTGAAAATATCTCTGCTTATCATTTGTTTAATGAACATATTATCCACGAGCTTCCGAGCTCACCCCCTTCATCCCCATCTCCAGGTATTCGTGCAGGAGATTGGATGAAAGACGTCAAGATATCAGTATTTGTGCATGTGCTTGTCAATTATGTTTTCTTTGATTTATGAGTATTGGTATTGAGGTATGGCTTGAAATGCCATTAGAATATTGTAAACTTTTGGGTCATATTGTAACTTGGTTCAAGATATTGTATAAGACTTTTGAATTACGGAATTGGAAATGTATTGGTTTTGGTTTGTGTATATTGGATTTGTATATAAAGTGAATTGATTTATGAATGTATTTGGGATATACCTATATGTATGGATATGGATAAATGTATTGGATGATGTGATTTGTAGTTGAATGTGAAAAATGTGAATGGAAATGAAAATGACTTGAAGTGGTTTAGAACCTAGGATTGCGTTATTGCTGAGATCCCGGACGGAGGGTCCGGTAGATCATGATGTATGTGTGATTGCTGAAAGTTATAGTAGTGAGTTTACTATTTGCAGGTTTGGGTTTTGTTCTTGTGCAGCCGTTATGCTGCCGGATTTTATATGATAGTATATGGATTTTTATGAGATTGTGTAAGAATTTAGGGGTTTATGGACATGAGTATGAGATAGTTATAGTAAGAAATAAGCATATGATGAATAAGAGGATTCAAGTGATTTAAGATAAGTATGAGTTGAAGGATAAGTTTCCAAAGAGGAAAATGATTTGTTTGTCATTAATATCTTATGGTAAATAAGATGGATTAAATGATGAAAGGAATGAACAGAAAGAGAAAAACAAAAATTTTATACCGATTGTGGATGGATTAGTACAAGCTATCCAACGCGACAAGTTTTCTATTTTTCACGCTACGGATGTCGGGATTTACAATTTCAGTTTCCATCGATTTATTTGCTTTGCACTTGTATCCGATTTGTATTCGATCCTATTTTGCTTCGTATTTGTTTCATTTCATTTGTTTTGATTTCCGAGTTCGTTGTTTCGAACCAATTGTCACATATGCTTTGATTTCAAGTTCATCTTCTAGTTGCAATTGAATTCACTTGGTATCAGATTTGATCCGTTTATTTCGGATTCATTTTAAGAGCGATCCGTTTTGGATTCACTTGAAGAGACATCATGTTCAGTATATGCAGTAGAGCATCAGTGTTAAGTGTAAGAAGTTGGGTCTCAGAATCGGGATCCAACATATGGAGATTGAGGTGGCAACAGTGTGGGTGAAGTAGTTTGAACACCTTAAGCAACGAAGAACTTCAAAATCTTCTTTATGTCACATCGTTGTCTTCGTTGTTCTCATACTATCTCCTTTATGTGTGCCTTTATGGTGTTCATACGCTTCATCATAAGTATTTTGTTTTCATAAAACAAATTGAAGACCTTGTCCCAGCCTTCCTCTTCATCGTCCAATGTTTCTTCACTTGTCTATATTTAGTGTTGTACTGGTGTAGAACTTGAACTAGCTTGTTATGTACTAATTTTCACATGAGTTTTGGAACTGATATCTTACAGTTCTATGTGATGGATCAGTATGATCTCGACTTTCCTTAAGTGAGTGTGATTAAGAAGCTCAGGAAAAACAAATAGTTAGTCCCTCAATAGATACGCCATAATAAATAGCAAGCATGGTAAAAAGATATCTCATGCCAAGATGACTACTTTTCTTTTTGAGAAAAGTAGCTATATTATTAATTGAAGTACATACATTAACATTCATTAACATTATTATAAATAAGTCTTTAACAAAACATTTGTTACTTTCATATTTATGAAACACATTATGACACATAAACTTATGCAGTAATAGATGCTTAGGACTAAGATGCTTAAGACTAAGAATGACATTATTATAGGCATTGCTCACAACATAATTACCCAACCCCATTAATTGCTTCCAATATTGTTTAGCACAATAGTTATCATGTTTTTCAATTATGTTTGACCTAATAAATCCACCAATTCCTTCCATAATGTTATAATTCAAACTATATAGGTGGCTCCTCAATCAAAACCAAAATTTATCCAAATTCTACAACTCAAATTACAAATTAGTATAAAATTCGCAGGTTAATTCCTTACACACAACATAACTAAAATTACTAAATTTGTCTCATAATATTTTATTACTCAAGGTATATTTTCTAAAATTTCAAAATCAAAATATCTAGGTGCGCTAACAATCATGAAGTGAAGAGTTTGTATCAAATACATTCTTCTTTCAAATAAATTAGAAAAGAGGCTCTAAAATCTGTAGCCCTATCACATGCACCTTTCCACAACACTTGAGTTTTCCCTTTCGGTTGTGAGCATTTAGCACTTTTTTTATTCTTGGCACCATGAATAAGTGTATACCTACAAAATCAACTAATAACACATAAAAATACACCAAAACCCCTAATAAACGTGAAAATAGAAATGTTCAATGAAATCTTGTAAAAACCACTATAGAGATGTGATATTTGTGTGGAAATTACTAGATATGTATAGAAGGAATCTTTACCTAGGTGAAAGAAGTAAGAAAGAAATGAAAACCTTAAGGAAAATGAAGAGAGATGTGAGAAAGTTTAAGAGTGGCTGCTATGATTTAGAGAGACAAAGTAGGTTTCGAAGTAAGAGAAAAGATAAATATAAAAGGGTTAGGGTTGAAGAAGGTGAGGCAATAGGGTTAGAGGATAGTTTTTTCACACTTTGGTTTGGCTAGTAAGGAGCACAATCATGCTAGAAGCATTATCACAATCGTGCCTTGTTAAAAAGGTCATACCTTGTCCCATTTCTTCTTTTTTTTCTTCATGCAACCCACGGAACTTGTTCCCTAACTTGTAATAACTTTAATAACTAGAAAATTAGCAACCCAAACCACTCCAAAACATGAAAAGTAAAACCCTAAATACTAGAATTGAATAAAACCTAACTATAAAATTGCTAAGTTAAAGTCTTTAGCTTGACCTTTCATCATCCAAAACTCTTTTTAATGACTTGAAAGGAAAGTAATATCCCTTTATTAAGAAAAAATCACTTTGAAATATGGTTTGCACCTTTGTACATTCACTTTGAAGGTTTCCTTATTTTGATTTTCCAATTCCAAAGCTCTGTGTGCAAATAATTGGGTCGCTTTGAAAGGTTCACTCCATTTTGATTAGAGCTTTTCGGGAAACAACTTCAATATTGAATTGTAAAGTAAAATCTCATCTCCCACTTTGAACTATTTCTTCTTAATATGATAATCATGTACTATTTCTTCTTAATATGATAACCATGTCATTTCTTCACTTTTTCCTTATATAGCTTGGCATTCTCATAGGCATTTAAGCGAAGTCCATCGAGTTTGTTTAGTTGTAGAACACCCAGTATGCTCTACGCTCTAATTCTATGGGTAAGTGACAAGCTTAAATGGTGTCATGCTAATCAAAGTTTTAAAGGCAGTTCGATAGGCTCATAGGGAATCATCTAGCATCAATGCTCAATCCTTTCTTGAACTATTTAACATCTTATCTAAGATTCTTTTAAGCTCTAAGATTCTTTTAAGCTCACAATTCATGACCTCCACTTTTCCACTTATCTATGAGTGATACAAAGTGGCTACATGATATGAACTCTGTATCTTTTCAAAAGAGAATAAAAAATTTATTATAAAAGTGTGTTCCTCCATCGCTTACTATAGCTCGTGGCACTCCAAATTGATTGAGAAGTCTTTTAATAAAAATTTTCACTACTTTTCCATCATTCATTGGAGTTGCCATGGCTTTAGCCCATCGTGATACATATTCTACTTTGACTAAAGTATAAGTGTTCCCTATAGAGGATAAGAAAGGTACTATGAAGTTCAGTCCCCACAAGTTGAACACTTAGACTTCTAAAATGTTATATAAAGGCATTTCATCTCTTTTCGAAATGTTCCTTCCTCTTTGGCATCAATCACATATTGCCACAAACTCTCAAGCATCCTTGAACAAATTTGGCCAATAATATTCACATTCTAATACTTGTGTTATTGTCGTGTTCACTCTATAATGCCCCACATAGCTAGTTTCATAACATTGTGTCAATATGTCTAACATTTCTTCCTCTAGAACACACTTCTTAATTAACTCATCAGCACATGTCTGATAAAAGATCGGATCATCCATAGATAATGGGTACACTCATACGTGAATCTCTTTTTCTGTCAATAAGATAAATTCAAAGGGAGCAAACCATCTTCAATGAAGTTTGCTATATCAGTGTACCATGTTACCACAAGACAGTCAAGTAATATCAGTGTTTCATTAAGGAATCACTCATTAATATCTTTCCCCTCCTTCCAAACATGATAAGTGGTTAGCTACCATATTTTCCAACCCCTTTTTATCTCTAATATCAATATCAAATGCTTGTAGTAATCGCACCCATCAGATCAATCCTAGTTTCATATATTTCTTAGCGAACAAATACTTAAGCTCAGCTTGAGAAGTAAAAATGATCACTATAGATACCAAGAGATATGACCGAAACTTGTCACATATAAATGCCACCGCTAGCAACTACTTCTCAATAATGGCATAATTGAGTTGAGGCCTTGTTAATTTCTTGCTCGTGTAATAAACCACAAGCAATCTTTTATCCTTCCATTGGCCTAACACGCGATCCACATCTTGGTCGTTCGCATTGTACATGACTTCAAATGGTATTGACCAGTCTGGTGACATTAAGATCAGTGTTGATGTTAATGTCTCTTTTAGTCGATTAAATGTAGATAGACAACTATTATCAAAATTAAAAGATACGTCCTTGACTAACAGTTTCATAAAAGGCTTAGTAATTAATGAAAAGACCTTAATAAAGTGGTGGTAGAATCTTGAATGAACTAAAAAGGCTAGCATGCCTTTAACATTAATAGGTGGTGGAAGCTTCTCTATGACCTCCGTTTTGGCTTTGTCCACTTCAATTCCTTGGAAAGAAATTTTATATCCCAATACCACGCCTTTGTGAACCATAAAGTGACACTTCTCTTAGTTAACAACTTATTGTGATTCTTCACATTTTTGGAGTACTCTATTTAAATTTGTCAAGCAATGGTTAAAAGAGTCTCCAAAGACGAAAAAATAATCCACAAAAATTTCCATAATGTCCTCTATCATATTGGAAAAGATAGACATCATACACATTTGAAATGTAGCTAAAGCATTGCATAACCCGAAAGGCATCTGTCTATAAGTAAATATTCCATAAGGACATGTGAAGGTGGTCTTTTCCTAGTCTTCTAGATAGATGAAAATCCAAATATCTGTCTAGGAAATGGTAGAATGAATGGCTAGAAACGCTTTCTATCATTTTATCTATGAATGGAAGAGGAAAGTGATCCTTTTTAGTCACTTTTTTGAGCTTCTGATAATTGATACAAACCCTCCATCTTGTAACTATTCACATGAAGTCAACTCCCCACTTTCACTCTCCATCACAGTCATTCCTCCTTTCTTTGGTACGCATTGTACCCAGTTGATTCATTCATTATCTGATATTGAGTAGATGATACCCACGTCTAACAACTTCACTACTTCTTTTTTTACCGCTTCCTTCATATAAGGATTTAACTTTCGTTGACATTCCCTCACCACTCTGCTTCCTTCTTCAAGGTTTGTCTTAGCCAAAGGGAGTGGCGATGCCATACACAAAAAGGAAGAAACTCATAGAATGGCAGAGGAAAATAGAACTTTTGCATAACTAAGTTTGGGCTTATACTTGGTATGTTAGATAACTTTCATCCTATGACCTTTATTTATTGCCTTATGATTTTCATTACCTTACTCTTTTATTCCCCATCTTGCCGATTGGAAATAATGATAGGAAGAGTTTGGTCCTCACCTAGAAAGGTATACCTTAGGTGTGTGGGTAAAGGCTTTAACTCCAAAGTTGGTAGTTTCTTAGTGGAGGGTGGTATGGGTGCTATGGTTCTCATTAGTACGACTTTAATGATGTGGCAGATGAGATCACAGTGGATAGACATCAACTTTAAAAATAAAGACCATGTGAGGATCATCTGAAGATAGTGGAGATCTTTATGGATACAGATGGATCTTTTTTAGATAGATGTAATATTTTACCTTGTTAGTTGTGATGTAGCTAAATCCTATCAGATAGAGTCTTATTTAAATATGAATGTTATCTAATTGGATAATGTGATATAATCTGATAAGGATAAGATATGATGTAGGTATTTGAGTTCTATTAGGATTCTAACTTAGTCATCAAGTTAGAGGTGCCTATAAATAGCTCATTTGAGCCTTGCTCCTCACATATAGAGATTGAAAGAGCATTCTTTTGTATACTTTGAGGAAAATAATAAAGGTTAGCATTTGTTGTATCTCTTTTGAGCTTCCATTGTTTCCATTAAAATTTTAGTGCTTTCATAGTTTTCTTATAAGAGTGTGAGAGCTAAACACTGCAAGGGTTGTGAGGCGTTTGAGAACAAGGTTTTGTGGGTCAACGATCATGTGAGAATGTTAAATCTTACTTAAATAGACCTAAATGAGATTGTCGTGCAAAGGAGTAGGAATAACTTATGGTACAGGTTTGATGCTTTCAAAAACCTTTGTAACAACCGATATTAGAGCCATATTTTAATATGGTGAGAGGCAACAATATAACAGAGCATGTCAATAGAATGGAGAGGCTTATAAGGCCAATTCCTTAAAGGGAGGACGAGGTCACTCCCTACTCATCTCAGTTCTAGATTTTAGAGACACATATCCAACAATTGCAAAATCAAATAGCAGAGTTAATGAAGGAACATGAGGATTCTAAATTGGAGATCATTATCCTAAGGTGTGCCATTACAAAGCTAGATGTTGGGCATGCCGAAAGCACTTTAGTGAAAGTGTGAGAGCCTAAGTTTTTTTAGCGAAAAATGGGGTGTTAAGTAGCACTAGAATTTCTTGTGGGATATGGAGCAATACTTTGCAGCAACAAAGGTGTTCAATTTGAGAAGATGTCAATCAATACTATATATATAGTGCAAGATGCAAAGTTATGATGGAGAATGAGAACCTCTAATGACATCAATACGGGTAAACCTCCTATTGACACTTGGAAGAAGATGAAGAAGTAGATAAAGGATCAGTTCCTCCCCAACAACACTTCATTGCTTGCGAGGGAAGCTTTAAAGAGATTAAAGGAAGACAACTCGATGTTGAAGTATGTGAGAAAATTCACATCTTTGATGTTGGATGTGCAAAACATGTTTTAGGAAGACAAGTTTTTCAACTTTATAAGCGACTTGTAAGGTTGGGCACAAATGGGGTTTGGAGGCGGAATGAAACATACCTCCCAAATGTGATAGTGGCTATGGATGCCCTGGTAAATTTTAACATCCTATCACTTGAATTAGGGTTAAAATGGTAATTATTAGGGATTAATGAGAAATTAGGAAGCATAACTGTTAGAACCCGATCCGTAGACTGGACCCCGACGGCTCTGATACCACAGATGTCGGGACCCGACCCTTAGACCGGACCCCAACTGTTGGATTCGAGACCCAACTACATGGAACCTATACTTATCACTTGCTTGGATACCCTAGATGTTGGATCTCGAGGCCCAACTGCTTAACTACTGAAATTCTGAAGCCTTGTGCTTACTATCTTACTGGGTCCTTAACCGCAACTCTACATTCGTGGCGAGCGCACGCTATTTAAACATCATAATCACACATTGGTTTCTTCACAAAAAACATAGCTTAAAGTCTCACGTTCGCATAGAGACAAGAATCACCTCAATCGGGATTATATAGCTCAAGATATGCTTCAAAAACCTAAAAGAGTTCATGCCCGAATCATGCTCTCTCAACTGACCTCTCACTTCTTTTAATGCAAACTTTCTCAATTTAACTCGAAATAATGCCAAATGTTATGGAAAAGTAAATATATCTCTTAGGAATCTAATGGTTGAAACCTCACCCCATTTTGAGGTCGGACAAAGGAATTATGACCCAACAAACTCAACGTGTTCAAGTGCTGATTTATATCGAACATGTTTTGGCGCAAATGCCATAACTTTAACTATAGGTGTCGGAATGACTTCTTTCATGGACGGTTGGAAAGTAGACATCTAGGGATAAAACTTTCATGAAGACCAAAATTAAAAATTTGGACTTTATGGGGGTCAAATTACACAGGCCGTGTGAATTTACACGGTCTGCCCGTGTAACTTTCGGGTGAAAACTGTCTCTGCGCATGGATTTACACGGCCCGTGTGAATTCACACGGGCAGACCGTGTAACCTTCGGGTGAAACCAATTTTTCACCTTTAAAGACCTCTCAAAAGGGTTCTAAACCAAACCCTACTTCCCCTTTTCTC
>JANPWT010000006.1:25303980-25324727 GCA_024678245.1 Erythroxylum densum
AATGCCCAACTGCTGTAGTGCTATGTCTATGTCACCAAGCTGCTCCTGTCGTCTCCAATTCTTAATTGTTTCCCGAATGGGAAGTTATACATACACCTAATTCTCATAATTCCTCCTACTTCCACACCTCATAATTGAATCATATAGTTCCGCTTCGTCCCCCCCCACATTCTCCAACCGACAAGTCAATTCTAGTCCAACTCGTCCTATATGTGGAGAAAACATGAAATCCCAAAATAAACAGGAGAATCTTTGAAACATCTTCAGAAGGCAATTCAACATCCACCCTTGAGAACTTGAAATCCATACTTCTTCAGATATTTGAAGCGGGATTCTGACCATAAATGTCTTATTTATGGGGCCATTATTAATGTTGGAAAGTAATGCAAATGATGGGTAGCCGCTATTAATAATAATAGTAGTGTGAGGTAAATATTAGACAAGCGTCACGTAAGCCTCGGTACAGGTCCACTCAATCGCAGCTCCATATCATTACTCTGCATTGTGTATGTTCTGTTAGGTGACTGGCGAGACCAAGGCCTCGTATTCTCCTTAAAGCCAGAAACTTTCACTCTCTGCTTCTTCAACTTTGAGTTTCTCTTTGTCTTGCCTACAGATAATTAAGTGAATTGGATTGAAAAGATACCAAGAAGAAGATGGCTAGGAAGAAGATCAGGGAGTATGATTCCAAGAGGCTTCTCAAACAGCACTTGAAGCGCCTTGCTGGCATCGACCTCCAGATCTGCTCTGCTCAGGTTTCTGCTTACCCCTTTTAAGTCCTCGCGTTATTTACACTTATGTCTAGTCATTGAGTGAAATTGTTGGCTTAGGAATGGATAAATATTGCATCTTTTGATTAAATCAATGAAAACTTAGTCTGTATATTCTCTTTAGTGGGCAGTGATTATCCGCGCAAGGTTGAGTAAGAACTGAGATCTGGGTGAATATGACGTCTATCTGTGTTTGATTGTTGGGCATGAGAATTCGTTAATTTTTTTTCTTTCTGGTTATATTATAACTTTTTTGGGCATGATTCTTCCATGATTTTAGTTGATTGAAATACTATGGGTATCTATTTCCCACCATTTCCAGTTAAATTAGTGATCATTCAACCCGTTCTGAAACAACATTCCGTCTTTTTCCTCCTCTTTTTTTTTTTTTTTATAATACACAACGCTAAGCTTGGATATCTTTTAAGGGGATCCTGGGTGTATGAAAATTTTTGATTTTGTAGTTAATCACGACGATTACCTTAGACTTTAATCATATGATAGTTCTGAATTGTTTAGCAACGTGGTCATCTGTGGAAAGTAACTAATTATCGATGGAAATTGTCCTTGATTACTTCCTAATGGAAAATGTTGTGAAGGTGACCCATGCTACGGACTTGGGAGAATTAACCAACCAGGAACCATGGCTTTCATCCACAAGATTGGTTGTGAAGCCCGATATGTTGTTTGGAAAGCGTGGGAAGAGCGGTCTGGTAGCGTTGAATTTAGATATAGCTCAAGTGGCTGATTTTGTGAAAGCACGCCTTGGAGTTGAGGTGATTACTAGTCAATAAAAATGGTATTTTCTTTTTAATTGCATGATTTAGATCATTCTGGAATGATTTATACTTTCTTTAGGTTGAGATGGGTGGCTGTAAGGCTCCAATAACTACATTCATTGTTGAACCATTTGTCCCCCATGACCAAGAATTTTACCTTTCAATTGTCTCTGAAAGACTTGGTTGCACCATTTGCTTCTCAGAATGCGGAGGTATTGAAATTGAAGAAAACTGGGAGAAGGTATGCCTCTATCACAATTACACCTTCCTGCTGTTATTTTTAGTGCATCCCTCATTGTGGATGACTTTTATTTTTTCATCAATATAGGTCAAGAATATATTCCTTCCGACTGAAAAGCCAATGTCATTGGAGGCATGTGCTCCATTGATTGCTACACTTCCTTTAGAGGTGTGTCCCATTATTTTTATATCTATTGAATGAATTTGTTTACGATTCGCACATTGTTTTATGCAGTTGGCATTAAAATTTTAATTAAATTAATTTTTTCTTGAGTAGAATAGTGTTCTTTACATAGAAAAGGAAGATCTCTAAATGCTATTTTTCGATATCACGATACTTTCCAATTTTTGGTAGATCTTATAGCTATTATATCTGAAACAGAAACAGAAGGGAAAATGAATTGTCTTCTCACAATTGATTTAGAATTACATAGTTATATACATCTTAGTGTAGGTGGAAAAATAGGAAACAATCTCTTAAAAAAGGAATCTATCTCTTGGGATTTCACTATCCCCTAAGAAAGGAAAACGGACTCTTAAAGTTTTATAAAGGAAAACATGCCCTTAGTATCCCATAATCTTTGTGATATCAAGAAATTGACTTTCATAAAATGGTATAAAACTAATATACAGCTTGATACTATCCATAAGCTGAAGAACAGATGTCTTCTATTTCTATGTACAAGTAATATCATGAAAACTTGAATTATTCGGCACCTTTTTAGAACACCAGCTAGTTGGATGCTCAATAGAACATATGACATGCATACAAGCCCTTCTTCCAATTTCTTCTTGATGAATTGTCTATCAACCTCAATGTTCTCTGTCTTATCATTTCAAATAGGGTTATGAGCAATACTGATGACTAATTTGTTGCTGCAATATGCTTTCATAAGATCCTCCTACTTAACTTTCAAGTCATCTAAAATGTTCTTTATCCATAACAATTTGTACAAGCCATGACTAATTGCTCTAAACTCTGATTTTGCTGATAATCTAGCCATAACATTTTGCTTCTTGCTCCTCCAAGTCACAAAATTGCCTCGAAAAAAAGTTAAGTAACCTGTGGTTAATCTTTGATCACTAACTTTGTTTCCCGGGTATTCTATGTCGGGTAGAGTATGAACAAAGTATATAAGCCTGCTAATAGCCTTTGGTACATCTCACAAGTAAATGCATGGAAGGAGTTTCTGAAAATGACCCAGAGACATACTTGAGTGTTTCATTGGTTAAGTTAAACAAATATGGTTGAAAGTTGTTAGTGGACTTGTTGTAATAATGCTTTACCCTATACTCTGTTTGGTAGAGTATTGCACAACACTTGTTTGATAAAATACCCCATTGAACTGCGGACCTAGTGTATGACAAAATTCTTAAGTGAAGTGCTCACAACCTGTTTGAAGGAAATTCGTTGAGAGCTTGATTAAGAAATTAACTTGCAATTAATGGAATTGAAGGGACTTATCTAGCCTCAACTTAACCCTTTTGAGTTGTGACACATATGGTCTGAGCACTAGCATCAATTATCCAAGCATTGGCATAATACTTATATGAGGCATTCATGCAAAATGAAAATAAAGGTTTATATGAGAGAGCCAAAGACTAGCTCCAAAGGGCTTCTCAAGATGCCTTAATAAATTCCTCAGTTTACCACTTTCCTCACTATTAAAACCTCCTTTATCCAAACCTTATCTGTTTTGGGTTGTTCCATCAAGTGTGCTTGGGACCTTTGCTACCTCCATGGTTTTTCCACTCTCTGACTTGGTGGCTTTCTATTGAGCCTGTAGGAAGCTCGAATATTTTGCAAATCTCTGGTCTTTTGGATTGAATTAGCTTCTTTGGATGGGTTAGGATACCTAGAGACGATAATCTTGGATGCGGACATATTGAGCACAAGGAAAAAAAATAAAAAAAGAATCTAGTCCTAAGAAAAATGCAACAATGAAGTTTGCTCGAAGAAGAATTCCTAAGGAAAAACCCTAGGGTTCTAATAACATGACAATGGAATGGAAAATGAATTGTCTTCTTGCAATTGATTAAGAATTACATGGTTATATACATCTTTGTGTGGGAGGAAAAATAGGAAACAATCTCTTAAAAAAGTAATAAATCTTATAGGATTTCACACTCTTCTATAAAAGAAAAACAGTCTCCTAAGATTTTACACATTCCTGAAGAAGGAAAACAGTTTTTTAGTATCTCACAATCATTGGGATATCAAAAATTGACTTTCTTAAAATGGTATACAACTAATATTACAACTTGACAACATCTGGTTATCTTATTGACCGTATTGTCGTTGACGGGGTTGCTAGATATTTGTGTTGGTTGAATTTGTAGAGAGGAGTAGAATAGAATGCGAAAAGTTAGGAAAATAATTAAACAGAAGAAAGCACAACTATGTTCTTGAGAAAGCTTATGTCCTGTTTCCTTCCAAGAAATTTCATATGCTTGATTTACCTTGTTTTTCTATCAGAAGGGGTGATCACCCGAATACTGTGTATAACTTTATCATACTGGATACCTATGCAATCAAAGAACAGATGCCTAATAATCCTCTTTGGAGCTTCCCGATTTACATTCTTTTTATATCAGAAGGATTGATCAGCCTGATATTGTATATAACTTTATCATACCGAGAACAAATACAATCAAAGAAAAGAAAATTTTCAATCACTTTTTGAATTTACTGAAATATATGAACACCTACCCTCAGTTTGAATTCAAAACTTATCAACGGGTCTGCCACTCTTTTACTCTCCCTATTTGTATATTGTATCTTGATCTTCTAATGAGAGTTACAGAACATTCGTTGTAGAGTGTTACAAGTATCTCGTAAGTAATCTTCTGCAAACTAACTTGATTTACAGAAGCAGATAGATGTTTTACTTCTTATGGGGAATCAAGCCCCCCAACTAGAGGCTTGATAACACTCTTAGTGCTCATGAGTCTATAAAAAAATCTCTAGTATGAAGGCACAGAAGTTTATTGTCAGCCTATTTGTAGTTTTGTGTTCTCTGTTCCATAATCTCTATTTCTTCTATATTCTTAGCACTGCTTTCCTGATTTTGTATTATTTTAGATTCGAGGAAAAATTGGTGAGTTCATAATGGGTGTATTTGCTGTATTTCAAGGTACGTACAGTTTAAGGAATGGCGTACTCAGCTTAGCTTATAGCATGATTGGTGAATGAAATCTAATCCATTTGCTATGGTGACCATTGAACATATTCATTGCTTTCATATGATTCCTTTCTTGTTTAGTATTTCTCGAAGGAAAATCTTCTTGATGTTGATGGAACTTTCTTCTTACTGAGCTCTCCACAGATCTAGACTTTAGTTTTTTGGAGATAAACCCATTTACACTGGTGAATGGGGAGCCATATCCACTAGATATGAGAGGAGAGTTGGATGACACTGCTTCCTTCAAAACCTTTAACAAGTATACAGTTCTTAACGTTAGATTATTTCAGAATTTTAAGCTAGGTTGATAGCTCACAAGATATGGCTTACTTCATCATTTGTCGTTCATTCAGGTGGGGTAACGTAGAATTTCCATTGCCTTTTGGAAGAGTTTTGAGTACTGCCGAGGGCTTCATTCATTCACTTGATGAAAAGGTGATCACCATGTCGCATCTTCAATTTCTTCTATCCACTTGCCAAGCCTTTCTATTATTACATTATATTAATCATGTGCTTGTCTTTCAGACAAGTGCGTCTTTGAAATTCACAATTTTGAACCCAAAAGGACGTATCTGGACTATGGTGGCTGGAGGAGGAGCCAGCGTCATTTATGCTGATACTGTGAGTTCTTATACGCATTACAGTTAATGCATCTTGCATCTGGCTTTAGATAACTGTGCAGACTATGCCTTTATTTAAGTAGGTTGGAGATCTGGGCTATGCATCGGAGCTTGGAAACTATGCTGAATATAGTGGCGCTCCTAATGAAGAGGAGGTCTTACAGTATGCAAGAGTTGTGCTTGATGTAAGCAATAAGAAAATTTTGAACTTGATGCCTTCTAGAGTTTCCTATTATGTTGATTGTCTGTGTTGTAAATGATGTTGCAGTGTGCCACTGCGGATCCAGATGGCCGTAAGAGAGCCCTCCTTATTGGAGGAGGTATTGCCAACTTCACTGATGTTGCTGCCACATTCAATGGTATTATACGGGCTCTAAGGGAAAAGGTATATTTAGTAAATTAGTTGAAATTTCAGTTAAACGGGTGGACTACTGTCTCATAGTAAAACTCTTCCTTTCCTTTTTCATAAAAAGGAATCCAAGGTAAAGGCTGCAAGAATGCACATTTATGTAAGAAGAGGTGGTCCAAACTATCAGACTGGCTTGAAAAAGATGCGTGCTTTGGGAGAGGAGCTTGGCGTCCCTCTGGAGGTATGAAAAGACATTGGTTTTACTAAATGCATTGGCATATTACAAGATTAGGCTCTGCTGATTTTTGGTTACTCCGCTTGAAACAAAAGTGTGACTAGCTTTTTCTAAAGTGCATGCTTGATAAGCACCAAAAAAAACAAAAAAAAAAGTGAATGCTTGATACTTCATGTCAAGGTCATTGTGCATAATCTTTTTAAACACTAAAATGCTTTTTAATCTTTTTAAAGTTAATGTTAGAAATTACAATAAAGCTAACATTTTGAAATTAATTATTATTATATTAAATTAAAATATTAAGGATAAATATTATTGAGAAACTAGCCTGATAAATATTATTGAGAAACTAGCCTACTAATATAACTTTTGATAAGTTAATAAAATTATCTATTATAATTACTTAGTCTACTACAAATACTAATAAATTTGTAAAGTGAAATTAAGATTTTTATGGTTAAATTATTATTAAAATTTTTATTTACTATATTCGAAAATGATAATCCTAAATCGTAAATATTATGTCATTCTTTACACGTGATTTGCCTACATTAAATCTCTATCAACAATTAATGCCATTAAATTGTAATTTCTTTTTTTTACCACCTTTACTTTCTTTACAATTTATGTTGAACATTTTTTATTCTCTCTATAAATACCTATGATTAAAAATCGAACCGGCTTGGGCAATTTAATTGTGAAAATTTTGTAGTAACTAATTTTTTAATTTGATTTTTAACTTTTTAGTTCGACTGATTTTAATAACCTTTGTTATTAAAAATTAACTAGTTTATTAATTAATTAGTCAATTTTTATAAACTAATCGATATTTATAAAATAAAATTAATTAATTAATTTTCATGTAATAGTCTTTCTTGTCAATTAAATTTTAAATTAAAAACAATGTCCTTCAATTTTAATTTAAATCCTTCAATTTTATTCAATTTTTAACCGATTTTATAACGATCTAATACTGATTGAGTCTTTTAAATTTTAAACTTCTTATTTTACTAATTTAACTTTTTTAAAACAGTAATAAATACTTAATAACTTCCTATTCCATCTTCCTCACATTTCTTATTCTTTATTTTTCAAATAAGATTAAAAAAGAGAAAGATATTGTCCTTAATTTAAAGTTTAATTGAAAATAAAAACTGTTAAGTAAAAATTAATTATTTTATTTTAGTTTATAAAAATCGAATAGTTTAAAAAAAACCAATTGAGTAATAAATTAATCATTTTTAATAGTAAGAATTATTAAAATAAATTGAACAAAAAATTAAAAATTGAATATAAAAAATTAGTCTCTTCAAGATTTTTATAGTTAAATTACTCTAACTGGTTTAGTTTTTCAATCATATATTTTATATTATCCTTCATTAGTCTTATTTATTTTTCTCTATAAATTAACTGTTTATAGGCATTTTGATTCCTTGATTTTCCTATACATTCACTTTTTTCTTATGTTTTTTTATTCGTTCAATTCTTTAAGTGTTTTTTGTTCAATTTTGTTTATCCCTTCAATTGCTTTGTTTATTCGTTCAATTCTCTCCATGTCTCTCTTTCATTTGTTTATTCTTTCAATTCTTTAGCTATTTTTTCTTCCTTCATTTTTTCTTTCTGTTTTTTATTCAAGCTACGGAGCCAATGGATTGCAATAGGCCTAACTTGTCTCCTACCCTTCTCCTTTTCTCCTTTTATAGTTGTAATTGCCGAAAATTACTGATTATGAGGTTATTTTGTTTTAAGGTTTATGGCCCAGAGGCTACAATGACAAGCATATGCAAGCGCGCAATTGATTGCATCATGTCTGCAACATAACATTTGCATCTTGTGTTCTTGTTATTGTTCGATTAGCAATTGTATTTGGATAATTAATAATTTTGGACGGTTCGTCTTGAGCAAAACAAGCAAATGCAGAGACAAGCTTGATTTAATTGTTGGTGTAAAGTGGACGATGTCGTGCATTAAAATGTGTATTTAGGCCAAAAAAAAAAAATAGACCAGACATCAAATCGATATCATAAATAACATCACAAAAATTGTTACATTATTTGTATGTTTATGAAATTTTCACTGTGATGATCGTATAAATGATCTTTTGATATGAGTTTTTCAAAGTTATCTTATATAAGGATTTATATGTTTTCATATTACTTATAATCTATTTAATCATGAGTTGTTCAATTGATAATTATTGGATGTGGTATGAATTACATGGAGATAGTTGTGTGATCAAGATATGATTCATCACTCTAAAGTAATTAGGCAGAATGTTGCATTGTTTTCTATTAGTATTGATTCGGAAAATTTTTGGTCAAGATGGAATGATACTTTGTAAATACTTTACAAATGTCATTAATTAAATCAATAGTTAATGATGGAATAGTAATATAATTAGACTCAAAATAGAGTAGGTATTAATTTCATACTCTATGTTTAATTGGAAATATTGTATGATGAAAGGAATGAATTATACAAAAAAATAATACACAGAAAGGTTAGTTGAAACAACTTTGACGTTCTTAAATATTTAAATGGTCATGATGAGTTGATAGACATTAATCTTAATATGTGATTATAAATTTTTTAATTTAAAAATTAAAGATAAATTAGAAGGAGTTTTAGTTTATCTAATTTTGATTAAAAATTATAATTATAATTTATAATTATTGTCAACATATTTCAGATTTTAATGAGTCTCACATAAAAAATGATTTGAAGAGAACAAAAATATTTTATCAAGCTGAACTTGATTGTAAAGTTTGAGAAACTTTATGATTAAATATAAGATGTTTAATAAATAAGAATCAATATGAAATATTGAATCTAGTTTGAATATAATTGGTATTTAAATAGAATTATTTGTAATTATAAATAAAGTTTAACTGAAATTAAAATTAAAATTTAATTAAATTACTAAAATGTTCAAAACTTACTATAAATAGGCTTAAGCTCTAATAGAGTTAATACTTCTTGCTTAAACATCTCTGTAAGAGTTACAACGTTTTCTTAACTTATTAAGTGGATATTATTAAATGTTGGACATTTATGAAGCTACGACGGTTGAGATAAATTGATTTCAGAAGCAGTTCGAGGGATACGACAAGAAAAAAATCAAGTTTTGGAATAAGGTATGAATTAAGATTCCGCTTTATTATAATTTATATGTTAATCATTTTATAGAATTAAATTGATCTTAGTTTTTGGGAAATCAAAATACAAAAATGTTTCATAATAATTTTGCTGAGTTTGGGATATGATCCAATCTTGATTTCCCAGCAGCACGATCGTGACTCCAAGGCATGATCGTGACAAAAGGTTTTCTAGGCATGAGTTTTTTAAATGTTTTTAGGGTTCAAGGCTATTTTTAGAACCAAACAAAGTGGGAAAACCTTAGACACAACCTTAAAACCCTAATGCACTATAAAAGAACATGAAAAATACCAAAAAGAGGCAGTAGCCATTAAATCAAAGAAGAGCAAGAGAAGACATCAAGAAGAGCTTAAGAGAAATTCCATATTTCTAGATCAAGACACAAACTAGTTTCATTCTTTTCCCTTTTTTTCCTTCATTGTCTTGGATGATTATTTGGATTTCTATTATGTAAAACATGTTTATGGATTTTAAAACCTATATTAAATTATTCTGGAATCATTTTGTGAATCTCATTTCTTGTTGAATTCAATATATCTTTAAATGTTTGTGATAATTGTCATACTTATACTTGGTAATATATCGAGAGAGTGAATCAAGTCATTAGTATTAAGTTATGCAATGAGAGTTAGCAGCTTAATAGACCTACAATTATCATATTAACGACCATTGTGAAATTAATTATCTATAGGATTACTTCAAATCTAATTGAACAAGTTAGAAGCAGTTTTGTAAATCGAGAGATTATAAATATATAAATATCGAATTCAATTAGGGTTACTTGATTAGATTTTGAAAGAAAATAATCAAAACTTTAGGATATCTTAGACCAAATATAAATTGAATCAATAGTTTTAAGTGAAACAAAATAAGGATATAATAGTTCCTAAGTTTTTAACTTTTGATTAATCTTAAATTTCATTGGTAGTTAAACTGTTTATTTGTTTATTTGTTTTGTTTTGTTTTAATTTTAATTTCAATTATTTATTTTAATTCAAATCAATTCTTAGTACCTTAAACAAAGTTCTTATTCAAGTTATTTGGTGTCTATTAGTCCTCGTGGGAATGATACCCTTGATATTACAAGATATGATTCATTCACTTACGATATTATGAGTTTTATTATTATATAAAACTTGCTCAATAGTTAGCTCTCCATATGTCTTAAAGAAGTAAACTTCTACCCCCTTTCATGCTTCTAAAAATACTTCATACCTTTTTGGCTGCTTAAATGTCTATTTATAGCTAATAAGGTTTTAGGAGATACATGGTTTGATACATGGTTGTGTATCTAACCCTGTATATAAAAAATTTTCCATTTTGTGTTTCTACACTGCTGTGTATGTTGCAGGAAATGCTGAAATGATCTTACACTCTTCTAGAGATTTCTATGGTTCCATACACAGTTGTGTAGGTTGTAAGAACTTCAATTCTTGCATTTTTTTGTCCTATCTTCACTCTAATTCATCTATTTCTTGTTTTACAAAAGCAAACAAAAGTTGAACATCAAGAGGATGGCTCCAAGGAAGTGCTTTAAGCTCATTTTACCATTTGACAGTCCTCGGGAAAAACAACAAAATCAAAATCACAATCCAAACACTTCCTCATTTTCCATAGTTACTAATAATAGATAGTCAACAAAAAACAGAAATAACTTTCAAAACCATGGAAAGAAATAAATATTCAATGCCTTTACTCATAATCAACAAACAACCATTCCTTTTAGAAACTGAACTATCTAGGGGTAGACTTTGACAATATATGTTTGAGAATAAAATAGATCTATAGGTACACTCAAACACCATTTTTTATCAAGACAATCCAAGACTTTCCATATCATTTCAGTTCTCCATTACTATGATTCACATTAATAATCATGAATCAAAGAATTTTTTAAGGTCGTATGTAGACAAAGGTTATGGTGAGATGTATTTGGATAGTTAATGCAAAATCTATTAAAGTTAGTAAAACAAGAAAAACACTCAATGGAACATCAAGTGTAAAAATTAACATTCACTCAAAATTAAGTACCATTAGCTATAATGAATGCAAAAATCTATATTTCACAGCTTAGATTCAAGCCTTCACACTATAAACCATATGAAACAAAGGAATTAGAAGGAATCACTCACAGAAAATAATAATAAACACATTGGGACCATAAGGAGTGACCCTTCAAGACAACATCCCCCTCATTTGCATCATAATCAAATCACCCATTCTATAGAACCTTAGGAGGAAAATTAACATGAATTACTTTACAAAAAATGATTTTCCTCCTTGATAATTTTATTTAGATTTTTTATTTGTTTATAATATTATTTTTTCAACAAAAATTGAAACAACTACGTTAACAATGGAATTCATTGTTAAGAGATAAAATCCCATTCCATCAATTATAATCAACCCACATATATGCACACCTCTATACTTATACTCTTGTGCATCCACAAACATCAACAATCACAAATGCTCCACTAGCTTCAAGGGTTGGGTTAGACATTTGGTTAGGTTAAAGGCATGTAATGTGGTTAGCACAAAAGAAAAAAAAAAGGCTAATAAAGCTCAAGGTAGATTATAAAAAAGGAAAATTCACTGATATATAGGCTATTTGGCTAATTTAACTTGTAACAAAAAGAATGTCTATATCATTTTCATATTAATGCATGTGATAAAAGTGTAATGTCAAATAGAAAATAAAAGCAAAGTCAAGATGTATATGTTATAAAGGTCACATATGAATAAAAGACAATGAGACTAATAGGGATGTGTCAATCTAAAAAGGCTCAAAATCTTACTAGTTTATATCTACCCACTAGTCACTACTCTTTTAAAGATAATGTACATTTACCAATCAGAAGAGTAAAAACCATGTTCACTACCATGATTTTTTCTAGTGATTTCTACTATCTAATTATAACTATATAGTCTTAGAAGCAATAGAGAAGGAGAAAATGCTTGTTAATTTGATTTGATTCTTCACAAATAACTTAAACATTTATGATAAACAAACTCAAAACACACATGATAACTAAGATCCCCACCCCCACATTTAAAACTTGCATTGTCTCCAATGTAACCTTAAATGTAAGAAATGGAGCATTCAAACAAAAACATCAACAACAAAAATGTAAATGAAAAGAAACAAAATTCCCTTGGTTAGCCTCCCAAGCAGTGCTTTTGTTTATTGTTATTGGCTCAACTCCATGTTTTCCTCATCATGTAACGAAAATTTGATCTCCAAGGATCACAACTTCTATATTTTCCACTTAACCCTCTTCTAGGTAAGGCTTGAGTCAATGACCACTTATATGCAATGTCTTTCCTACTTTTAGACTTTTAGTCTCTACTGTAGCATAGGGAGAGACATTACTAATCACAAAAGGATTGACCAAATAAGGAAAAAGTTTATACATAAACATTTTATATCTAGCACAATAAATAAACACTTTTTGATCAGTGATAAAACTTTTTATTTAGACATTAAAAGTTTCGGTCTTCTCTTTCGTTGAAACTACTTCTTGTTTATTTGTATGCTTCCACTTACAAAGTTCTTGTACTGAAGGGTCGATCACATTAATTGCAAAAACAGAATGGTCATGATTGGAGTGCTTATTAAAATTAAAATATTGAAAAGAGTAACTTCCTTATCAAATTTCATCATGAGGGTACCCTTACAAATATCTTCATTTGGGTCATGTTAAGAAATGATCTCCCTAGTAAGATAGATACTATATTATAGGAACTTTCATCATTCATGTCAATCATATAATAATCAACATGAAATATTAGTTCATTCACCTACACAAGCACATCCTCAATCACCCCATCTAGGTAAGCATTACTACAATCAACCAATTATATGATAACATTAGTTTCTTTTAACAGGACTAAATTCAAAGAAAAATATATGCAATGAGACATGACATTAATTGATGCTCCTAAATCTATCACGACACGTTTAATCTTATTGTTACCAATCTTGTAAGGACTAGTAAACATGCCTTAGTCTCTAAACTTAGGAGTTATTTTCTTTTAAAGACCACAGAAACATTTTCACCCGTCTTGACCATTTCATTACCTTTTAACTTTCGCTTATTGGTACATAAAATCCTAAGGAATTTCGCCTTGGCACTTGCTTGATCTCATCTAATAGTGGTATATTCACCTCAATCTTCTAAAAGATCTCCCAAATCTCCTTATCCTTATCCTCTTTGTTTGACTTTGCTAACCTACTAAGGAAAGGTGGAGGATTAGTCTTTACAACAATTGTGACTTCAACATTTACCTTTAGGCTAGAAGATATATCCCTTTCTCCTTCAAGCTCCTTCTCAATTTCTTCTTCACTAGCCATCCTTTGTATAATCCTCTCAAGATCCTCAAGCTCCCTACCACTCCTTAAGGTGATTACATTAATCTTCATCATATTTATCTCAAGTTGTGATGACAATTTTTCTCCTTTTTAGGCTTTAAAACAGTTGATAGCCACTGCCATTTGACTCTTTTTTTTTTCTCTAGGTTTTGAATACTAGACTTTGTCTCCTATTAAAATTGTTGCACATCTTATTAGAATTGTAAAGTGTTAATTGCAAGAGATTTAACAATATATTCTGAAGAGTTACCTGAGTTGGAAGAAGAGGCTTATAACTTAGATTGGAATTACTGCACTCTTTGTGGACTATTTAGGAAGTGATTTTGCAGCCTACTCTCCTTATAACTCAGGTTTGGATGATCTCTCCAACTTAGTCTATAAGTCTGGGAATAGGGGTTGTATTGATTGGAAAAGTTCCCCTTGTATCATTAATGTACTCCATGCTTCCCTCGTGCAAAGTTGGACGCCCATTTGTTAGATGGTTCATATTTGCACATATAAGACAAGCTTTTACTTATGCTTGTCCTACAACAATTTGCCTAACAAAGGATGTTAGTTTATCTAAATGAGGTTCTATAGATGAATTGTTTGCCTTATTTACCTAACAAACATCATTGCAAGTGTCAATTTGTTGAGTATTAGCTGCCATATGCTCGATTAAAATTTTGGCCTCCACAGGAATCTTTTCACATAATGCCCCACCACTCATTGCATTGATCAAGCTCCTTTCCGTAGGCAACAATCCTTCATAGAAATATTGGATAAGGGGTTGTTCTGAAATATTATGATAAGGGTAGCTGACATATAACTTCTTTAAGCTCTCATTATACTAATAAAGGGATTCTTCATTTGGTTGCTTTATCTCGTATATCTCTTTTTGTATGTTGGTTGTCTCTGATGTTAGAATATTTCGCCTAAAGCAGCCTCTTTATTTCAATCCAAATGCTAACACTCCTAACGGGAGGATTAAAAAACTAGCTCTTAGTTGCATCCTTTAATGAAAATTATTGGATTGGCTATAGTATCCTCAAGTTCAATTGCTTACTATATTCTCATAGTTATTCTGGTTTCACTATGTAACCTTCGCATTGTCCTTTTAATCTCAGGATTAAACTGCATAGGTATTCAAATAGAATCTTAATTAATGAAAATAAAAGAACGAGACAAAAGATAAAGGATTGAGTCCCAGGTTATGTCCGGTTACAATGTGTTAATAATCAGATCCGACCCAATGAAAAAACATTTTAGGAATATATGATTCCATTTAATCCGATCCAACTTTTTGTTTACATTAGGTATCTGGTTGGATTGGGTAGTTAGATGTGGTTGAATTTTTAATGCCCTTCTTTTGTATTTATTAACATGAAGTTACATAAAATATTTAAAATGCTCTTGTTCAACTTTTGTTATAAAATGTAACTTCTAAATTTTCATATTAGACTTGTATAGAGCTATGTTAGATTTAACTACAATCTAATTCAAAAAAAAAAATAAAACTAATTTTATGTTAATATTTAACTAGAGATGAAAATGGGTAGGGTTGAATCTAAATAATGTGATATTCGTCGAATTTAAAACATTTAACCCAAATTTAATCTCAAAATTTTTATTCAATTTATTTTAAATCTAATTGAATTTAAAGCATTAAAAATTACATTTTTAAAAGTGACTATTTATTAAATATAAAATGATCTTATTTTATTATATAAAAATAGAATTATTTTGTGCGAAAAAATTTAATTTCAAGAACAGATGGAACCGTAAAACTCGAAACAGAGGCTAGCCCAGTAAGAAACCAAAAACTGAAATTGTTTTGAAAGATTGTAGGAGGCTGGACTTTTGCCCTTGCCGAGCGATAACTGTGCCTCTGGAAGAATTGGAAAAAGAAATGCCACTGGGAAAGTATTACTGTGATTACTGTGACAAGGAATTCCAAGACACACCCATTGCTCGTAGACGCCATCTCCAAAGTTCCTCTCACCTTCGGGCAAAATCGCTCTGGTACAGCACCAACACCAACACCAACATCAGCTTTCGTGCTTCATCTGATGCTTTCTTCCCCAAAGGTGTCTGCAATCGCTTTGCTAAAACGGTAGCTTTTTTGTTTTGTTTTCTTGTGACTTCTTATTTTATCATCACATCACTTGTTTTTGGTTATTTTGATTTAAAACACTTACTTTTTTGGTGTAAATTGTGAAGGGATTTTGTCCATTTGGAGATTCTTGCAAATACTTGCACACATCTCCTACTCCTCAAGGTGTTGGGATACTTCCGAAATTTAAAAGATTGTGATCGAATTATAACAATCCTTGTGCGTAAATGATTTTAGGAAATAAATTCATGGGTTATTGTTAATGCCTTTTGTAATTTTTTTTATCATTCAGCTTCGAGTTTCGTGGAAAATCAGCCGTCCCCTATTCTTTCGACATATCAGTTAGTTGGCAGAAGCGCTATGCAGGGTAATTATCTGTTGCTATGTGCTTAGTTCCAAAGACTTGTGATAACTTCTGCTAACCAAATTTAACTACTTTTTTTGTTGGGAGTCAAAGATGCAGTCGTTCCATGTTCTACTTCTTATGGACAAGGAAACCACAAACACAGGGTTGAATAGTTTGTGAATACTTACTGTTTAGCGCGAAACTTGCACTGGGTTGCATTAGCTATTACATCATCCGGGAACTGTATTCTGTGATCAGAAAGCTTGTCGTGTAATTTCTTTCCTAGTTCCATTGGCTACTATGAGGTTCTACTTAGTTTTGTTTCTTATTGTAATCACCAGGTGAAGTGCTGAGAGATAGCATGGGAATGTCATGGGGTAACTTGCCACCATCATTAAGGCCTCCTCCAGAATGTGGATACCTGCCTCTTCCCTTTGTTGATTGGGGATAACTCCTATTTACAATTAGGCATCACAGTTTCCTTGTAGCGTGACTAGTGTAGTATATTTATCATTGTTATTTTGTTGTGTTAAGATGTGAGCCCTGTGGAGGAATGCCACTTTTGTGTATTCTCCACAATCGAAGTTCGTGCAATATTTTATCCATCCCTTGTTACATTAGCTGGCACTTAGGCCGTATATTAATCTATTACTTGTTTTTTTTTTTTTCTGAAGGAACACTCCAAATAGTTCCATTTTGGAGCTATTAGAACAAAAAAGGTTGCTTCTTTGGATCATCAGTTCTGCGTAATCCAATCATATAACAGGAGTGCATAACATAACAATTAGGAGTATTTTTCAGAAAATTTATGTTTGCTGAACAAGTAAAAAAATCATGTACAACTCAAGAATCTTCCTAATGCATCCTTTGAACAATTGGTTGCAATGCCTTGCAGCGTCATATTATCTGGTCCCCTAGAGATGCTTCAATGTATATGCTTCCTCTTCATAGTATGTATAGAATGTATAATTGTGATGATGAGTTGTGCTTGAACACAATAAAGTAGATGAAAGCAAGGTTGGCAAACCATGTTGGCAAACCATGTTGGTGTGTTTTCTTTTCACCCCATAATGATTCGAGCCTCAGTGATGCCAATTCGTCCGATATGTAGGATGTTTTCTAACCTTAGGAAACTGCATTTTGTTGCACACTTCCTTGAATTGCAGTAAAAGCTTATGGAGCTCATCGCATTCATGACATAATGGAAATGGACTGCTCCAGTATATACGGGTAGAAACTCGTCGCATATGACAACTACCAAACCTGTAGCTGACACCCAGGGGGAAGTCGTATGGACGCTGTGAATGTAGCTAGTGTTGACTTCTAGTATTCTATCCCCGGATTTGGATTGAATACTGGGAGCCAAACTCCAGCTGCTATCTCTCTCGAAAATAAATCAACTTGTTTATGCCAATTTGAGAAATGAAGTTATTAGATAGCACCCTTACTGGTATAGCTAGCATGTATATGCAAATTGTTAGAAACTCTAGCTTAAGAGGCTAGAGATCAGTATATTATTGATAGTAATCAGTGATAAACACTGCTATTACAAGTGAATCCAAGGATCACTTCCTATACCAGAACAAAAGTTGCTCCTTAGGGAGAGAATAATTTCTCTCTCTGTCTACAATCACACTTCTCACTCCTTACTTGTTGAATACCCCCTCTCTCTCTTCTGCCCCCCTTTTCTCTTAGCCGCCCCTACTACATTTTGTTATTCCCTCGTGCCCCATCAGCCTCCATTCTAACTAACTCTGACATCATTCTCTTCATTCCTCGCAGCCCCCTCTTTCTTTCTACGTGAATACACTCTCCATATCCTAGGCTTAATGTTATTATTGTCATTGGCCCTAACATTGCCCCCTCCTAGAAGAGCAACCTTGTCCTCAAGGCTGAAATGAGGAAATTGGCTTCGAAGAACACATTGGTCTTCCCAAGTAGCATTCTCCATTGGCTTACCCTTCCAATGAACCTACCACTGTCGAATTGAATGTCCCTCCTTTGTAATAACTCTACTGGCTAGGACAAATTTTGGTTTCACCATATTCTCCACTTCAACCTTCATACCTTCAAGCAAGTTTGCTTCAACTGTATAATTGCCAACTGCTTTCTTTAATTGAGACACATGAAAAATGGGGTGGATCCTCGAATGTTGTGGAAGTTTTAAGTTTGTAGGCAACAATCCCCAATTTTTTTCAGAATTTGGAATGGGCCAAAGTACCTGGCCGCTAACTTCTGATTAATTCGCCGAGCTACAGAAAGTTATTTGTGGGGGCGAAGCTTTAGAAATACCCATTCTCCCACCGTGAAGGATAAGGGAGTTCTCTTCCTATCTGCAAATTTCTTCATCTGGTCTTGAGCGTGCTGAAGATTATGTTTCAGCTAAAGTGGAGCCTCATCCCTATCAACCAATTCTCTTGCCACAGCCTCTACCTTTGTTTCCCCCTGTAAAAACCGAACTAGTGTTGAAGGTTTTTTGCCATAGACCAATTCAAAAGGAGTGGAACTTGTGGATATATGAAAAGTAGTGTTGTACCATAGTTCCACCCATGCAATCCAATAAGACCAATGTTTGGGCTGTTCGGAAGTAAAGCACCACAAATAGGTTTCTAAACATCGATTGAGGACTTCGGTTTGTCCATCCATCTCCGGATGATAGTATGAACTCATATTAAGCATAGTGCCTTGAAGTCGGAATAATTCCCTCCAAAAATAACTCACAAACAATAGATCTCGATCACTTATGATTGATGAAGGAACTCCATGTAGACGGACTACCTCTTTTATGAATACTTAAGCCACACTTTTGGCAGTATACGGATGCTTCAAAAGAATAAAGTGGTCATATTTTGACAATCTATCCACCACCACCAATACTGCTTCATATCCTTTAGATTTAGGAAGTCCCGTGATAAAATTCATGGAAATATCTTCCCAAATCTGGTTGGGAATCGGTAAGGGTTGTAACAAACCCCTCGGAGCAGTTGTTGCATATTTCTGTTATTGACATGTATCACAAGACTTAACATAGTCTTGAATAGACTTCTTCATGCCAATCCAATAAAGATTGTGAGCAATCCTTCTATATGTGCGCAGAAAACCTGAATGACCCCCTATAAGTGAAGAGTGAAAGTCCTTTAGAAATAGGGGAATGAAAGCAGATTGGGCTGAAATCACTAACCTCCCATTGTATAAGAGAACGCCTTGGTGCCATAAGAACCCTTTCTTTGTAGCTGGGTTTTTTCTGCAATTCCCGAATAATACCACTGAGCACAGGATCCCTATCAACCTCCTGCTAAAGAATATGACGATCAGCCCACAATGGATACGATATAATGCTCCCCAATTCAACTTCTTCATAGATTCTTGACAAAGCATTAGCAGCCTTGTTTTCGGGTCCCGGTTTATAAATTACCACAAAGTGATATCCAAGTAGCTTAGCCATCCAACACTGTTGGTCCGTAGTGGAAACTCTTTGTTGTAGTAAATGACGGAGACTTTTTTGATCCGAATAAACAACAAAGGGCCAGCCCAACAAGTAATAGCGCCAATGGTGTACTGCCAAAACCAATGCCATCAATTCCTTCTCATAAGTTGATTTGGAAAGATTACCTTTAGATAAGGCCTTGCTAAAGTAGGCAATCGGCCTTCTATTTTGCATCAATACCGCACCAACCCCCTTGCCCGAAGCATCACACTTTACTTCGAAGGTCTGAGCGAAGTTTGGAAGAGCTAACACGGGTGATGTAGTTATGGCCCTCTTCAAAGTGTCAAATGACTCTAAGGCTACTGAGTTCTAATGAAACCCATCTTTCTTCGTTAATTAGGTAAGAGACTTGGCTATCTTTCCATAATTCATAATCAACTTTCTGTAATAACATGTCAACCTAAGGAATCCCCTCACTCCCTTCACATTATGAGGAACAGGCCAATTCACCACACAAGCTACCTTGATAGGATCCACTGCTACTCCTTGGGCAGAAATCACATGGCCCAAATATGCTACTGTCCTTCTTCCAAAACTACACTTCTGTCTGTTAACTACAAATTGATTGGCTTGTAAGACCTCCAAGACATTTGCCAAATATAAAAGGTGAGTGTCCCAATCAGCACTACAAATGAGGATGTCGTCAAAAAATACCAACACGAACCTCCTAAGGAAAGGTCTGAAAATGTCATTCATAACGGACTGAAATATGGCTGGAGCGTTGGTTAGCCTGAATGACATCACGAGGAACTCGTAATGCCCATCATGTGTGCAGAAGGCCATTTTATGAATGTCCTCCCTCTTAACCCGACTCTAATGATGACTCTATTTGAGGTCTAGCTTAGAAAAGAATCCGGCACCATTCAACTTGTCTAACAATTCATCCACTATTGGAATAAGGTACTTATCTAGTATGGTGACCCGATTGAGTGCTCTATAGTCTACACACATTCTCCAAGAAGCATCTTTTTTCTTGACGAAGATTACCGGGCTAGAATAGGCACTAGAACTTGGGCGGATGATTCCCATCTGTAACATTTGCTGCACCTGTCTTTCTATCTCATCCTTGTGATGATGAGGGTATTTGTAGGGTCTCACACTAATAGGGCCTTGCCCTTG
>JANPWT010000006.1:25396689-25409187 GCA_024678245.1 Erythroxylum densum
TAATCCTTTAAGCCCACTTATTCTCTTTTCTTTCCTACCTCATTTAAACTACTCAAGCCCATTTATCTCAAGCCCAATTTACTCTCTTCTTCATTACCTTCCTACTTCATTTAAAGCCCAACTAACTCATTTAATTCCTTTAACTCACTACCTAACATATTTAATGCTAACTCATACTAATTAATTTCAAGTTAATTAATGCTAATCTAATTTAATCAATATAATCTAATCATGCTTAATTTTAAAAAAAATTGGGGCTAACAAAACCCTTCAGGATCAGAACACAATTTTGTTTATGTCAGAATCAAACATATATCAGAACACAAAATCAGATGACTGCTAAGTCATTTACAGAAGTAGGTAACAGGACTTATATAGGAGAGACCGAAGTCTCAACATTGAAGTGTCATAGGAAAGACCGAATTATCAACAACAAAGTGTTACAGGAGCAGCTGCAGACCTTCTAGGTATGCCTATTTACCCATAACTAGGACTCAACAGTTTTAAAACAAAACATAGTCATTTTGAGATATTTCATATGCAAAGCAAGTAGTCAATCATATTCATATGCAAGTAGCACTTCTAATGATATAAATATGCATCAAAAGCCTAGGACAATCATTGTCCAGAATTCAAAACACAATCAGCATAAATCAAATTCAATAAGCAAAACAAAGTAAGGTGTGACCATCTAAGATTTCTCATAAAAGCTCCCTTATTGCTTATTGCCTCGAAGTCCCGGTAATATCTGGAAGTGGTCACTCTATGCGTTCCTCTATAACATTTTAACACATATACAAATCAATATTATGCATGATTAAGAATTCACATATGTATACTGAATATGTATGATGCATGTTCATGACGAATTCTCGGGTATATTTCCTTACTAAACTGATGTAAACTTCAATTATACTTCAAAAGTTCCAAAATTCCTACATTCAATTACTATTCTAGCTTTAGCTAAAAGCACCTCATTCGGGTTAACTTTACACAATTAAGCACAATTAATAAGATAAAAAAATGATGTATTTCTAAAACACTCTCTTTTAGATAATTGTTCCTCTGTATCTTAAGTTTCTAATGATACCAAAATCATTCAATTTGATTCATTATTCTATAAGTTATGCTCAAAATACCACAAACTGTGTACATTTGAAATTTTTGGCTAGAGCATGATCATGCATTCCAGTTGTACAACCTATATCTCTCAATTCCAATATCCAAAAATTACAAACTTAATACTAATTTAAAGCTAAGAGAATAAGCTACAACTTTGGTGAAGACACCTTAATATGATTTTACGTACATCAATACAGTTTCTCGGATAACCTCAAGATATAATTTCTGTCTTGGTTATACTACAACCTCAATTAAGACTTAATTTCAAACTAGATTTTTGAAACTCTTAGAGACAGAATTAAAATTTGACTTCTTTAAGAAAGTTGTAAACATATGTCTCTACTTTAATCTGAACTGAGCTAAGAATCATCTCATTTTGACATCTACCTATCAAGATATCATCAAAATACCAAAGTATGTTCAATAAAAAAAAGCAATCATTAACTTACCAAATTTTTAGAATTTTCTTAAGCAGATTTCAGGTCTGATTTGTATGACCATTTTGACCTCAATAATGGGGTATTCATGTTGGACCCCAAACTTTTTTTAGAAGACTAGAACTAATAAATAAGAAATGTGGATAGATTCAAGTTTTGCTTTGGTGTTTCTGGTGGACAAAAGATTTTGAAGTGAGAAGAATTAAGGTGAAAGTTAGAAGTAGAATGAAAAACAAAAATGAAGTTGCATTTGTGTAGTAAGTTGATGAGGAATAGGTACTTAGGTGTATGTTCTATTATTGGTATTAATGATTAATCATGGATTATAAATTTCCTTATAGATGATATTGATTTAAAATGAAATTGAGAATGAGGAGTAAGTGAAGTAGAAAAGGTGATCTTAGTATGATTTGTGCTAAGGAAAGATTGTGAAACAAAATGGATGGTTGATTTGGAAAATGTTTATGGAGTATGCTTCAGTTTTTTAACCACAACTTTTTCTCTAGTTATCCAAACGAGATGATTCTTAATTTGGATTAAACTAGGAGCATATTGATACATTTATTATGCAGACATCAAATTTCAATTCTATCTCTAAAAGTCTCAAAATTTTTCATTAAGTGAGAACTAAGTGTAGTACATTGGTGGATGAATGTAAAATTCATATTCGAACTTTAAAGGAAAATTTGGGATTGATCTAAATAGATTTCAGCAAAGTTTCCTTCTTGAAAGTTGTAGATCTTTCTATTATCTATCCAACGGCATATAGTATGAGAATTTTAGACATTGGAGTCGAAAGTAATTCCTAAAACTTCTTCTGTGTTACTGTTCATAAACTTCTTCTGGGTTACTATTCATCTTACATCTTCTGTCCCATTTTTTATCTTTCAGAAGATGGAATTTGTCTTTTAGGTCTTCATAAAAGTTGTAGATATTGAAGTCATATTTCAAACCATCCAAAGAAACCTAAATCCTATATCTGTAGAGGAAGTTATGACAATTGCAAGCTTTTTCTATTTTACTATGCATAAACTTCTTCTGGGTTACTGTTCACCTTACATCTTCTGTTCCATTTTTGATCCTTCAGAAGATGGAATTTCTCTTTAAGGTCTTCATAAAAGTTGTAAATATTGAAGTCCTCTTTCAAAGATGAAGTGAATCACATGTTAGTATACGATATACAAAGTGCATAAGAAGGGGGGTTGAATTGTGTATTCGAATTTTTAATACAATCCCCTTTTTAAAATTTGCTTTCTCACAGACAGTATTATGAAGTATTTATATCAAAAATAGAAACAAGAGTTAAGAGTTGAAAGTGAGAATCGACACAACAATTTTATACTAGTTCACCTCAAACTGTGGGCTACGTCTAGTCCTCAGAATCCCTTCTGAGATTTCACTATACTTCACAAAAATACAAATATTCTTTTCACCGAGCCTCTTTAAGTCTCTTACAAAAAGTATTCTTTTCACTGAGCCTTTTCAGGTCTCTTACAATAAGTATTCTTTTTCTCACTTAGCCTTTCCAGGCTCTCAGCTTTTCTTCTTTCTTACAGAAAGATATTGCGAGCTTTGTTACAAAAAATATAGCTCTCGTGTTTCGCACAAATATAGCATTTAGCTTTTTGAAAATCACTAACAAAATCACTAGCTTTTTCAGTGTTCGACTTCGACTCATATTTATAGTCTTCGTCTTCAACTGCTTCTTGATAACTGCTTTTTTCTTCTTGATTCTTGATCTTTAAAGAAACGGTTATTCAGTTGAGTTCTATAATTAACTCAAACTGATTTGGTTCTTCGTCTTCGATTATTTTGTCTCATATTCAGCTTCGCTTCATCTCATTTTGCTTCTGTCTCATTTCTGTCTCATTTCAAAACTATCATCCTACTTTGACTCATAGTTATAGTTTTCGCTTCATCTCATTTTACATTTTGGTGCATTGTGTAGGCAGTGTCGAAGAGAAAGATCCTAGCTGTCGCAGGTATTCCCTTTCTTCCATGTAAGGTAAAAACAAGGCGTATTGCTCCAACATGAAGATGTGTATGGTTTTGTTCCCTCCATAGAGAGATCAGCTCCTTTGGTATTTCAAGCTTTACATATTGTTTTGCTGTTGTAGATCTGAGACCACACTGTTCGAATTTGGAATTCTGGATGATTTCCTCTACACTAGGCCGACTAGTCGATAGCACACTCCTAATACTTCTCGTCCATGAACGATCACGAGAATATATGTTGTAAGGACTAAGCAAAGGTAAAAAAGACTCACAAACACGATTTTCTACAGGTACATGAGTAATCTCAACAAGATTTTTTATTTTTTGTGATAAAACACGCTTCACACTCCTAGGTAAAGATGTTAAAGACAAGTTGGAAGATAAATGAACTGGATCTGAAGAATCCATATCTTATAAGACTCTCTTCTTTACTCCCTTGTTATAATTTTCCCCTTATGGAAAAGATGCGAGGTATGTTTCCAAGGAATTCACAAGCAGTAGTGAAGACCTAATCAAGAAGTAGATATACTTCAAGGGATATCTCAGGTGTATTCTGCATTACAGACTCTACCTGACCACCACTAAAGCAAACGGGGAATGAAGAGTAAAAGTGTGTGAGCGAAGTAGGGTTCCTAAGAGGCGTGAGTAGTAAGACCCGTGTAGCTAAGTGAGGGCGTTGAGGGGTGTAAGTCTCCGATAACTAGAACAGCTACGTAGTGATACACACTTCCAATCTGACTTTGATGAGTCGATGTCTTCAACCAGTGAGTGGTTTAGAGGAAGAAGCGTTAACCATGTGAGGGTTAATAGACAAAGGTCATAGTTTCCGCATGTATTCCCTGTGTCTACCCTATAACGGACCATACTGATTCAATTTTGGCCAGATTGATCAAGTCATAGGTGAGTCACAAACTAAAATTGTTCGGCCTTATTGGACCACGAGTCGAGATCAGGTCTAGCACAGGTCAATGCAGCCAAACCTATGGCCTGGTTAATCAAGTCATAGGTGAGTCACAGATTAAATTTCGGCCCTACTGGACCACAGGTCTAGCATAGGTCAGTCCGGCCAAGCCCGTGGCTAGACTGAAACGATAAAAATGATGTCGTTTTGTAATTTTTAAAAAATAAAGTAAGGATGAATTGAGTCAGGCCACTAGCAGGCCAACTCCGCCCCGCAAGCCACCCAGATCAAGGTCGGGCTAGGTCAGGCCCGACTCGGCCTATTAATATCCCTACTTGTCATAAAAAATATGCAAATAAGTGGAAATATACTTAAAGATGGCATAAGTGGGATAAGGTAATAAACTCTTAAGAACTTTTTAACTACTAAAAATGGTATTTTATGTCATTGACACTAATAAGATTATTGGATATTCCAAAAAGTACACAACAAAAGAAATTTTTTAAAAAAATTGACTTGCTTACTTCAAAAGTAAAGGAGATATATTTCAAAATTCAAGGTCATAATAAAAGAGTCAGTTTTTAGGACTTTACTATCACCAACAATGAAAATCTAAAATTGGTATAAATAAGAAAAAGTTCCTAATAAACCTCCAAGTAAGATGATTCAAAAGTCTTGAAAATTCTAAGTCAATAAGACTTTTCAGAGAAGTCTTCAAAAGGATTCAACCGATCGATAAACCTAGATTTTCGAGACACAAAATACTGAAGATGTCCTCAAGATATTTACTACAAAAACTAGTGAATAGACAAAGATCAAGAAAATCAGAAAATTTAAAGTCAAAAAAAGACATGCTTTCTTTTTCCTTAAGTTCAGATAAATAGACAAAAGTCTAAAGTTGGACAAACCATACACACATGTTAAAATGTTACAAGGGGAAGTTGAAGAGGCATCTCCTTAAGTTCATATAAAGAAACACCAAGAAAATAAAGTCTAAAACAAAGAACTTACCATAAGTCAACACTTTACAAAAGAGAAGGAAGTTCAAACTGGGTTTGTTAAACAAGATAAAAAATAAATTGAATTATCAAAACTTAAATAAATTCGACAGGTTCTTCTTAAAAAATAGGACTTCTTAAAGAAGCGTAACTATTTATCAACTCATAATAATATGAACATGTGAAAGCACTCGAGCCTAAACTAGAGATTTTACTTACACAAAAAATAGATATTTCTTCAATTAAACAAACAAAATCTTCCATAATTGCAAGTAGTCTAGTTAAAAAGAGAATATCTTTTAGTGAAATTAAACCGTAATCAAAAAGAAAGATAAAGGAGTTGCACGAAGGACTCCAAAATTTCATAATCGCAGATACAAGAATGTGATGATACTTGATAGAATTCTTAGAAAAGGGCTATTAGCTACAGAAGGTCCTGCCTCTTCCAATTTGAATGATACAATGGATATAATACATATACCTATTTAGCTCATTGATCTACATTTTAGGCCACAATTTTAAGGATTTGAAGGCTTGAAATAAAGCAAATTCTAGAGAAAATTTGACTTCCCCAAATAGGGGAGTGATGGGTAAGAAGAATCAATAGATTGAGGAGGCTCAATAATGAGAGGTAGACCATATTTATGGTCAAAATGACGAAAGCTTTTATAGTTTTAAAAAAAAATTCAAATGCTAGAATTAGTGGTTAAAAAAGAGATTTAGAATTTGAAAATTCTTTCACTTGATTCTTATGAAAGTAAGAAAACACTCAGATGAAATAGAAACTATTTCAAACTCAACAGTTGTCGAAAAAAAGTGAAGTTAAAAGAAATTGAAGGAATTTTTTAGGAAAGCACCATAATTATAAACATACATTGGTGACATTTAGTTCAGTGGAGATCGTTGAAGAAGAGGAAGAAGCATATTAGGAAGAATCCATGGTTGTACCAAGAAGAAAATATTTAAGTGAAAAATAGGATAAAGAGCAATTAAGAATTGAGGTGCAAAGTGAAAAAGTAACAAGGAGATTTTATAATGAAAAAATGGTCAAATATTAAAGGAATAACAAGAGGTTGAAATTTAAAGAGATTTTCTACCTTCTGTAACAAATAAAGAAATAGAGATTTCAAATTTAAAAGATCTTAATGCAATCTTTGGATCTGATGTTTCTTATCTATAAAAGATTGTTTAGAATTTAGTAGAATCCTCATAGATAATGTTAATTGGCCTAACTTAAGAATTTAGTTTGGAATCTATAAAACCATTAGGATGACATTTAAAGTCTAGCTCATAGAAGACCATGAGAATGTCTATGTCATATGTTTGGTTTACTTAACTAAACACATACAAGGGTAATTATTGATAACCTAAAATATATTGTCCATTTGGCCAAAAAGCCATTCAATCAAATGAAGTTAGCCCAAAAAATGGAAGGCTAATAAATGTTTAGCTAAAGAGTTCTTAAGCAATGAAAAATGAAGGATGTGAGAAGAAATATGCTAAATTTGTAGAAGTCTAGGACATAGAAGTTGAGAAAATGGTGGGAGGTAGTTAATAAAAACATGGCTAAATAGGTCAAAAGTTAAGAAGTTACTTGAGGCTGAAATCTAAAATATCAATGTTAAGGAGATAAGGACAATTGCTTAGCTAAAATATAGGAAACTGGATAGTTATAACAAAAAAAACTACTTAAGGATAAGAGGATAATAAATTCACCAGTATTTAGACAATGAAGAGGGCAAACACCATATACAAAAACACAATCTTTAGACAATGCTCAAGAGAAAAACAACTTCAAACACACTTTATTAATATTTTTCCAACTTTCTTTAAATTGTGTATTAATTTTTATTCCAAATTCCCTTTGTAGCTCACATTTTTCTTTTTGCTTAAATCAAATAATTTCTTTTTCCTACACATTTTAGCATTTTGGTAGCTTAGATTTTCATTTTTTAAAGTTTTTCGAAGCTTATTTATATCATTGCTAAGAAGTCAAGTACAAATTCTGAAAGAATTTCTATTGGGCATGCCAGAAATCTAGGTTAAAACTAAATGATTAGTAGTTCTTTATGTAAGTTAAGCTATGTGTTTGCATAATAAAGATCCCAATGCTTATATTTTAGAAGGGTGGTATAGGTAATTTGTTATCTTGTTCTGTGAGCATGGCTCCGTGAATTATGACTTGTACTATATTCCTCTTTATTATTAATTCATTTTAATTTTTCATAAAAATTATTTCATCTCAAATTTCTTTTCTTTGAATATTTTAGAGATTGTTTGATTTTATTGTTATTTTTATGTTGTAGTTTTTAGTTTAAATTTTCTATTTTTATATAAAAAAAATATTTGGTTGTTAATATAAATGTAGTTAATTTTTTATTATTAATAATAATTATATACAAAATAAAACTTAAATGTAAATTATTTTTATAAATTAATTTATTTTAAATCTCTTATATAATATTTATTGACAAATTATCAGTAAAAGTTATTATATTTTATTAAAATAAATAACTTAGGGATCGTTTAGTTTTACTTCTATGTTCTTGTTGCAGTTTTTGGTTTGTCTTTTGTTTTTAATTTTTGTTTTTAATAAAAATAAAAACAAAAACATATTTGGTTGTTAATATCTAATAATCACACATTAAATAAATTTTAAATATACATTATTTTATAAATAAAAAATTAATTTAATTTAATTTCAAACTCTTATATAATATTTATTAATAAATTTAATAAAATTACTATAATATATTGTATTTTGTTAAAAAATAAAAATCTATTTAATTGAGATTTGTAATAAAAGAACTAAAAACAAAAACATGTTTAGTTGAAATTTGTAATAAAAATAAAAACAAAAACTTTTTGGTTTTATTATCCAATTTTGTATTTTTAAATTTTACTATTAGATGTTAATATTAAATTATTACTTAATTATTTTAATATATCAAATTGTATTCGTAAATTAATTAATTCTCATTATAGTTATAAAATGTATGAATATTATATAATTAAAGAAATCTACACATCAATTGTTTATAGTAAAATGATATAAATGATATAAATTACATTAAGTCATATTAATTAATATAATATGTCCATCATATTATAAACCTTAAACCTTAAACCACATCTTACCTCCTAAAGCTGAGATATCACATGATGAATGTTTCACTACTGCTGATGGTAATTAATTCAAGATTGAGCTTATCACCAAAAGAAAAATAGGGACAAGATTTTTCCTTATTTGTGTTATGTGGACTAAAGTTCTTGGCAATTATTTACCTAACCCAGATATCATAATTAGTATGGATGTTTCAAAACATAATAGTAGATATAATCATTTCACATTTGTCTAGCAATTTCATCTTGCTTTCGAGACATACTTTGAAGATGTGTTGGAGTAATATTATACTCCATTTGAGAACTTGCACCTTCATTTACAATTTCTCTAATCTGCTCTTCAATTTTTTAACACAACTATCAAATAGTTTGTTGCTTTGTCCATGCATTCTAATATAATTGTGTACAACACATCAAGCAGTAACGATATATTTTGTTTCTTCATATCATAACTCGACATATTTGAAAGTATAAGAAATCTTGCTTTTAGAATGTCAAAACATCTTTTAATAATATTTCTTATTAAAGAATTCGTGTAGTTAAATAATTATTGTGGATCTTGATGTCTTTCTCATCCTCTATAATCTCACAAATGATATCTCTCATCTCAATATAGTGAAAGAAATCCAAGCATATTGGTGTAGTTTGAATCAACCAAATACAACATACCTAACATATAAATAACATAATATTACAAAAATATTAAAATTAATCACAATTAATATATTTATTTTAAATAACATAATACCTTATGGAAGTATAGGAAATTGATTTGTTAGATTTCTTATCGTTTCTAAAAGAACTCAAAAGTCAAAACAAAATGGATGAGTGAAAAATAGGAGGGACTAGTTGTACAAAGTGAAGGAAAGTGAAATTTATTTTCTTGTATTTTCTATACCTTCTCCTACTTCTGATCACTTTGATGTTGAGTATGATCGTGCTATCAAACTAATTAGAGAAAAGTAAGAAGCCTTTAAACATGATGGACACAGGCTTACTCAGAAGTTTTGTGAAGTCAAGCAGATAGTTACAGAGTAAGGAAGTCATTAATGTTGCAAAAAGATAAAGTTAGCAAGTCCTGTAAGCCAAAAAGGATTAAGTGTCATGTATTAATCAATAGGGTGAAATTCGGTCCTTTAACTTGGACCAGCTTTGAATGTTCTTGCTTTATCAACTTTTGGCTAGTTTCAAGGGGATCTTTGAACTTTTAGTTATGAATGTTAATCTTGAACTAATATTATTTTATTTTAAGAATTTACTCTCTTTTTTCTATCCCCATCCTTTTAAGAAAAGTAGTTATATAAGATTTTAAATACTTCCCATTGATAAAACGCCTATGAGGTTCACCTTCTAAACTACATAACCAATAGGCATCACTGCTTAAAATTATATAAATTCTAAATGGCCCTTCCTAATTTGGAGACTATTTACCCTATTCTCTATCTTTTATCCCAAGTGGTAGGATAAACTTCCACACTAGATCCCCTTCCTATAATTCTTGCCAATGAATTCTTTTATTATAAAATTTTGCCACCTTTGAAAGGGAGCCATGGATTTATGCATCACATGCATAACAAGGCAGTGGAAGTGTCAGAATCTAAATTCCAACCCTATGATATCCCCAAAAATCTAGAATCTTAGATGTATGCACACACAGATTATAAGAACATGAAATTTCAACACATGCAACTTTGATAAGGCTCCTTCTTTCTTTAATTTTCTCCTTGTTTGGGTTGTAATAAATACCAAACACCTTCCTTGATCACTCAAGAACACGCAAAGATGAAGAAAAGCAATGTGTAAGGGTGGTTAGAGCATCAAACAAGATGAGTTCAAGTAGATGCTCAAATGAAGAGATAGATCAAGATTATGTTGCATGCAATTAGATTCATGAAACAATTGCATAAAATGTATGAACAAAACTCAAGACCACTTTTCTCTAACTCCAGAATACTTTTGGATCCCGTATCCTCTCATTTAAGTGTATTTTTAAGTTATTAGTTCATATGTGCATAAGTGAAGAACTCACTTATGCATCATCTGTCATGCCTTCAGTCACAATCGTGGCCTATAAGCCTGATCGTGGCCTACTTCAATGATAGCCATGCATACTTTGTTTTCCATCCGATCTTTTATATGTGTGACCCTTAAGTTCCCAGTTATTTTGGGCACTTGAATTAAATCTTAATCCGAGTGAATCATGGATAGTTGCATGCCACTTGAATTAACTCTTAATTTAAGCAAATTATGAAGGATTTCATGATGCCAATTTATCGGAATATAAGTGGATTAACGTATGAGCTCTTCGATAGTTAAGCATCTGACTTATGAACCTTTCCATAGACAATTACTGCGCAATTCATCCCTTCATCAATCTATACCCCACTTGGTTCGAAGTATAGCCTATGTGTCAACTCCTACTAGACTACTTACGTCACATCTAGTCCAAGTGATGTTAGTTCTTGTCCTGAGATCTCACACTCTATGGTTCATTGAAGACTCTCTTCATGACACAAAACTACTCTGGCTAGAGACTTTTGAGTAATGACCCCAAGAAGAGGTCGTGGGTATCATCTCCTTCTATCAGGAGTGGTGAATCCTTTATTTCCTACCCAATTACCTTTGAATACCAATAGTTGTACTTAATCACCACCCTATGAGCGACCTCGTCTTGAGGCAACAAGGAATGATGTCAAAGCACAAGATCAGTATCCAAGATATCCTTAAGTACATCAAGTTTAAGGATATTTTCACTATTGCTATGATGAGATTAATCATTGACATTTGATAGATCATCCATATGATAATCTCATAGCGAGTCATCCGATGTACTTACTACTTTTAGTAAGAATCCACATGTTAACTCTAAACATCTCATGCTTACAGTTTGTGAGATCCACTACATGATCAAATCAAGAAATATAACATGTGCTAGTCTATCTGGATTAATAATGTTCTGTCTTATTAATCCTATGACTAGGGATAATTTAGATACTAATATAATTGCACATGATAGGAATCTCATTATCAAGATCTCATCATGTTTTCCTTTATACTATATTTTGTATCATGACTTCATTAATTCGATTTAAGATCGACATCAATTCATAAATAAACGAACATCAAACTAATAAAAAATACCTTTCTCTTTATTAATTAAAATAAAGTTTGTAAAAAATTGCCTTTAGAGCACTACTCTAACAACCTTTTCCTTTTGAATAATCATATTATTCAAACCCTAAAGTTATACTTCATTTAAGTCCTCTAATTCCATTTACATTGCTTCTGAAAACTTAGAAGTTTCCAAAGAATTTTGCTTAACTACTCTCAAGGCTAGAACCCCTACTTCCACAAGAAGAACAACATTGTGTCCATAATTTGAGGCAAACAGACAAAATTCCTATAGGAGAAGTACGATATGACCATAAGTTTTAGACAAAATTGTGTATCGTTCTTTATGATTCTCCTATAACATTTTTTCTAGAATCTCTAAAATTATTTTATTTGATGCTTTGGCTTAAGCATTAGTGTAACACCCCACTCCCACATGACTCGAGCCCGACATCGAGAGTGATATCCGAGCCCGTGCCCTGCGAGTGTGGCGTGCTACATCACTCAGTCAAAACTCCGTATACTTTTTTTTGTTGACACATACACACATTATATATTATGCGAAAAACAATTTACATAAACAATTCAATGGCCTCGGGGGCCCTTTTCATAAATACAATTTAATTCAATCTATTGACTTTACAACATGACCTAATCATTTGTACAAAATTCTGAAAAACACAATTATTCTCAGACACTACTGTAGACGCGAACTGATCCCGACCTCTTATCTTGCTCATATGTGGTTGCTATACGCCCGTTGCCTAACGGGGTATTCTTCTGGGTCCTGAAAAATAATTGCAAATTTTGG
>JANPWT010000006.1:25485723-25496767 GCA_024678245.1 Erythroxylum densum
TGTTATTAGTAAGGATAAATAATGGTAATATGAAAGATTATTGAGGGTATATTAGGTAGTGTATATTTATTAGTTTACGTTCTATCTTAAACCCCCCGAATCAGAAGTTTCTTATTTTTACTGTTTAGGATAAAATGGAACGTAACATGAAACCCTCCGCTTTCATCCTATTTCATTTCAGTCCATTATAAAACTTCCTTCCAAATAATGGAAGTGTGTTACGTTCCATTCTATCCCATTATTAACCTCTAAACTAAACAGAACTAAATTGCCTACTACATGTTAATAGAGGTAGTATTCTCGAGATGGATACCTTGGGTTTTCAGAAGGTGATATTTTCTCCATGATTGTCAATGGTATTCAAGGAGAAGGAGAAAGATGAACTAAAATGCACCATTTTATATAGTTATCGGATCTACCTTTTTTTTAAAATAATAATGCTATATTAGTGAAAGTGTGGATCTCACTAATATACAAAACTTAATGTCGTAAAAAAAAACCCATGTGAAATTTAATTGTTGGAGGATCATTTTGTCAAAATTTTCATCCTCGTAAGACTTAGTTTAAACCTTTTGTAAATATTAAGGTTCAACTGAAAGGTCAAAAAATTTTATGATTTAATTTAATGTCTAATATAAAAGTTACGGGGTAACTTGTATTTTTGGCCCAAACCATTCGGCAAGCTTTCTTATTTTGGACTGTGCCAAACTCCATAAAGTTCCCTACCAAAACAACTCCTAATTTGCCTGCCACATGTTCCTCCATAAAAACTCTTCTTTTCGCATATTCCGTCCTCCTCGAAAGGTATACTTCTGTTTTGTATGTCTTAACCTTTATTTTTCATTAAATACTAAAAAATTAACCTTTAACAAAATTCATTTTTTAAAACATTAGAATTTAATAATAAATCTTTTTAATTTAATATAAATATATAGGGTTTATTTAATATAAATGCATTCTGATAACAAACTAATTCATTAAAATTTGTTTTAAAAGGGTTGTTTTTAAAATGGATATTAAGTTAAAAATTAACACATAAATGTACAAAATATTGAACAAACTTTAGCCGTATACTTATCTATCATTCACAACCAACTCTCATTTTAGGAAAAGGCTGGGTATTGGAACTAACCACATCCTTTTTATCCTTGGTAATTGTTTGTACATCACATACTAAAACCACTACTAGCATAATTACAGGTAAGCTTTGCTTGTTGTGGAGGATCATGCTTCTTCATGCTGACAATAGTTTAAACTTTAAAGCACGCAATGTTACAAAATTTGACTGCAAATAGTATCCCTTAGCTGGGAGCACTCTACAGTGAGAAATTTCATCAACTTTGATATGCCAGTCCGTGTACTTCAGCCCTGGGGGGTTCATGGTACCGAAACCATGATCACTGGCCATGCATAATGCTTATTATTATTGACTAGGAGACACCCCCACATGCTTTCACTTCTCTATCCAAAAAAAAAAGAAAAAGGGGAGACAACTCTAGGTCAAGAACATCAGATAAGAAAGACAATCACCATTTACAAATAATTCATAACTCTGAATTAGGATCATTCATTTGTCCAGTATATATGCAGCACTTGCCGGTAGCTAAGAGCATTCACATCAGATTTTCAGTAACCATGGATGACCAATTCCACATTTAGCTATTATTTGTGTTTGCTGAACAATTTAAGGGCTTGGATAAAACAGAGGAAGACTAATTTCCAGATCATACAAAATTTGTCTTGGGATTTAACTGTTAGGATAGGATATATTATGCTTTTATAGTACCACTGAACTAAGTAACAATTCAATCCAGGGTAACAGGAAACTAGATAGAAAAGTAAATAACAAAGGTTCACGGCTGATGCAGGTAGTGGAGTAATAATAGTGGCATAGAGATTGTGGATTTCACACTTTTCCATAGTTATGTTTGAAATTCATTACCTTTTCAACCAAAGAAGTAGACACACACCAAAGATGAGAAGCAAAAGGCATTGTTAGGCCCAGATTTTGAATACATAACCTGAAATTGGTAACAAAGAGTGTATGCATGTGCGCTTTTGTTCTTGTTTTTTTCTTTTTTTGAAGAAGAAAAGAGTATTATGTATGCCATAATTAATTGGACGCCACACTGCAACATGCATGAGATAGGGTAAGACCCCTAGTTCATTTTTGGCATCCATTTCCTAAGTGGACAAATAATCAGTTTCAACATATTTGATTTCAGATATATTAATAAGAAATATACCATGCAATTTCAGTTATTGCATTGAGAAGGTCCCTGACAGTCGTCATGCAACATTAGACTGAATTAACTACGACTCAAGTCATGGTTAGGGAACAGCCTCAGAACATGTTCATCATCGACTGCATTTTCTGTTCATATTTGAACAGAACATCAACTATGAGCCTGATATGAAGTTATTTTATAATTGAAAGGTCTGTGGACCATAGAGTGAGCTAGCTCCATCATCAGGATTCAGTTAATAGCAACAGTTAACTGATTACCTTACGGCATTCTTGATTATCCACCATTCACGTATTTTGATAGACTAACCTCTAGAATTAGAAGAGGGACGCACAAGTGAAGCCATCAGTGACAAGTTGGTTAATGGCATCTCTGAACTTGTAATAATCCTCAACCTTGTTATAAACTTGATGTGAAATTCGAGCATAGGCAGTAATCGAATCAACATCCCCATGTTTCCGAGGGTTGAAGTAAATGGGCACTTCCACCCGAAAACATTGCCTCAAATGAGTCCTCAACTTGAAAGCATCAGAATCGGAAGAAATTCCCAAACAAGCAGGTAATCCAACCATAATCATACTCCCACACATGTGGGATGGGCATCCAAGATGAGTACCCCAAGCTGACATCAACATAGAACCCATCTGCACTACAGCCTCACGATTCGTTCTCTTAATACCTTCAATCCCACCAGGAAACCTATTAATGAACTCCAAAGCACAAGGAACAACCAATTGGGCACTATAGTCCCTAGTCCCAATCCAGGCACTCTCTACAGCCAACCCACTTCCATACTCATGTGAAACAACAGGATGATGCAATTCGTCGCTAAAGTTGTCACCTTTTCTCCTACAATACAAAAAAGCAACAGAAGGAGGGCAAAAGAACCATTTGTGTAAATTGCTAGTGTAAAAATCGGCCCCAATGTCCTTCATGTCAACATCAACACAACCGATCCCATGAGCAGCATCAACAAACACTTGGTCAACGCCTTCCTCTCTACAAATTTTGACCAAGTCCTTCACTGGAATCACCACACTTGGCATAGAAGTAACATGGTCAATCACAGCCAACCTAACTTTCCTACCATCAGCCTTCCCTCTCTCAAGAGCCTTTCGGAACTCCACTATAATCTCATCATTAGAAGTAACGGGGAATGGTAACGGAACCTCGATAACGTGACCGCCGGCACGAGTAACATAAGCCTCAATGGACTTCTTGACGGCGCCGTAAGCATAGTGAAGCATAACGGCGACGTCTCCTTTGTGGAACCTGCCCTCAGCAAAGGACCACGCGCAGTGCTGCAGGACGATGGCAACGGCGGTGGTGGCGTTGTCAACGAGGGAGATCTCGTCGACGTGATCGGCGTTAACGAGGTCTTTAATGATGGAGCGAGAAGTGAGGATTGAAGGCTTGAGGTGGTTGAAGTAGAAGTCGTCTGGTTGCCGGAGGAACTGGAGCTGCCAGTGGTGTTGGGCGGCGAGAACTGATTGTGGGCAGCTCCCGAAACTGCCGTTATTGATGCGAGCCACGGAAGGGTCATGGTGCGAGAACTCGACAGCAATTGGGGAAGCTGTGATGGAGGAAGGACCAAGTTTGGGTCTTTTGGGGATGGTGACTGTGGCGGTGTCGCCATTCATGGCGTGAGTGTGAGATCGGGAGGCCATGAGATTGGCTGTTGTTAGTGTTAATGTTCCCGTCGTTGGTGAGGGAGAGCGCAGAAGATGGTGGAGGAAGTGGGAAGTGTCCGCAAAACAAAATGTTGATTTGATGAGAGCATTATTAACGTACGTGCTTTGTTTTCTTTTCAGCATAGGTTTTTTCAGCATAAATTAGAGCAAACTTAACAACAATAAGAGTTATGATGGTCTTGAGATATTAATCAGCTCCTTCTCATAGTTAAATTTGCCTTATCCTTACGTATGTCCATTTTACGGGGAAACCGACCTCCATCCGCGTCCCCTCATGTTTGTTTTATACTCTTCCGAATAGTCTATGTGACCGCCTAACCTATAGTGTTAATAATTTATCTTCAATATTGTTAACTTCACGAAGGTGTTTCTTTGAATTAGCATTAGCTTATGAAGTTTTTGTGCAAATGGGCTTAAAGAATTTATGTTTTGACGTTAGGTCATTTACCTTGAAAATAACATCTAGTATTTAATCTTTTGAAGCGGCCCATGCGATGGCGAGATCTTACAATTGGTGACAAAAATTGCATTTTATATGATGCCGATGAATTAAATAGATTGGTATGAGTAATTCAGCACTCTCATCCCTTAATTAGAGGTTTCGAATTCGAGTCTTGAGAATGGAAAAATTTGTTTAGCGTACTTTATCCTTTACAAGTTGACCCGATGCAAGCAGAGATTAGTCTAAAAATGGATGACTTAAAAGCATCTTCTTATGAGTTGAGACCCTCCTGAAATACCTCGTGAGTAAAAAAAAAAAAAATGATGCCCGTGCCGTTGGTGATGCATCTACTGTTTGCTTTTAAATGTTCGTAATTGCTGTCTGTATCTGCTTGCAATATTCTAATTTCTAAACGTAGTTTTTAAAATATATTTAGAAATGAGTGACTTGAAAGCTACCCCTTTCCAAATAGACAAGCAAGATAACAAAAATCCACGCCATCATCAAGTGGGAAGCATATATGATAACAACCCAACCATGTCGATTGGAGCAAGAAATCATTCTTAAACACCGCCACAACTTCTTAACTTATTTTCATTTCGGTTTTGTTTCAAATTATGGTATGGTATTAGTATATTTTAAGATTAAGATGATTTACAAATCCATAGGATTCCTTCATTCTATTTTAGGTATTATAATTAGTTTCTTATTGTCATTTATTTCATGAAGAAAAGTTTAGTGATCATTATTTGATAATTGTTAACAATCATTCATTATTGTAAGTAATAAAAATTATTTTTATAACATTAAATGTTTATTTCATCAAGGAAGAGTTTACCTAACATGCAGAAAGAAATCAAGAAAAGGAAAACAACCACTACAACAAAAATCATATTTGGCTATGAAAAAGAATCATAAGTAATAGTTATTAGAGATTATATTCGTCACCAAATCTCCATAACTGAAAATTATATACAATGTTTTTCTCTAATCGTCACTACTAGTTTTTTCCTATGTTTTATTTTTGTAACAAAAAATTATTAGCGATGTTTTGAAAAATCGTTGTAAACATCTTTTGGTTACGCTTAATTTTCGTAGCTAAAAATTATTAGAAATATAGCGAAAAACTTTTTAGCTATGTTTCAAAAAATGTAGTCAAAAGTTTTACCTAAATTTTTTAAAATGTAGCCAAATATTTATAGCTAAGGTATCGTTTAGTTCTACTTCTGTTTTTTTATTGTTGTTTTTAGTTTTTGTTTTCAGTTTTTTATTTCTGTTTTTCTTTCAAATAAAAACAAAAACATGGTTGTTAATATTAATATAATTATATTTTTATCACTGATAATAATTATATATCAAATAAAACTTAAAGATCAATTATTTTTAATTAAATAAAATTATTTAATCTCTTATATAATATTTATTAACAAATTATTAATAACATTATGTTATTTTAATAAAATAAATAATTAAAATTAAAAGTTTATTTATAAATTAGTATTTATTTGAAATATATCTTAATTATTAAATCAATTTTTATTTGAATAGTTATATATTTTAAATTTAATTATATTCATTAATAACTATTAAAATTTAATTACATATAATTTAATTATAAAATTTAAATAAAATAAAATTATTTGTAATTTTTATTGATAATTATTTTTAATTTATCAAATATATAATCTTGAATTAAATTATTCCTAATTTTTATTAATAATTAAATAATATATATTTAAATGATAGTAAATTAGATTATGATAAAAAAAACATAAATTGGAAACAAAAACCACTTTTTTATGGTTTTCATAAATTTTGAAAACTGGAAGAAACCAAAATCAAAAACAGAAACTAAAAACTCAAACAAACATATTTTTTTACTAAATTCGAAAACAAAACAAAAAACAAAAAACAAAAATGGAAACAAACAAACCCTTATTAATGTACCAATAATGACTGATTAATAAATAAATTTATCAAATTTTAACAATAAAAGGTAATAAAGTAAATTGAACTAAAATGTTTGATAAGTCAAAGTTTTTAGAGTTGAACTAGCAAAACAAGTAGAGTTTTTTAATCATTTGTTATCGATTATAAGCATAAATGAGGTGAATGAGAAAATTTGTTGACCAACATAAAGAAAAAATTAAAAAATATTTAGCGAAAAAATATAATTTAATTACTCGTGTGATATAAATACCCGATTTTGTATTGTAGAAAAACTAATAAATGTGATATATTGTTAGGTGAACAAAACTTTGAGCAAAGAGAATAACAAATTATAAGAGGGAGAATAAGAGGATAAAATAAGTGTCACCCTATAAGCCAAATGTAGCTCTTTGTTATTTGAATTTAAAAGAATTCAGGTCCTGTATGATTGTTGGTTGATTAGCTATTTTTTAGCTGATTGAAAATCAATTAATTGACTTTATCAAGAAGCTATTTAATTTGTTTGATTATAAGCTAGTTAGCTAGTTAGCTATTTTTTAGCTGATTGATCAAAATCAACTGATTGACTTTATCAAGAAGCTATTTAATTTGTTTGATTATAAGCTAGTTGGGTTGACTGATTCAACCCAACCAGTTAATTTTTTAGAAGCTCCTCTACAGGAGCATCTAGGGCAATCAATTGATTACCCTTTACTATAATGTTGATTGTGCCTTTAATTTTGCCCTTATTCATTATCATCTCATTTCTCATTTTCTCTAGATTCTTCTTCCTTTCTTTGGCTTTTACCTTGCATCTCTCACAGCTCTCACATTTCAACCAAATCAGTCGTCGGTTTCGGATCTATGTAGCTTGCATGAGAATAAGATTTGTTCCTCTTTTCTTGTTTCCATTTTTCCTTGTATTTTACACCTTTCTTTCTTATTATTCATACATTTAGGGTTGTCGATCACACTAGCTTCTTCTTTTTAATGCTATCCCATGACGGTGATTGACGATGATGACTTAACCAGGGTTTGTTTTCAAGTTCATGATCGAAAAAACAACCTTAACCCTCTTCTCTTTTTCTTCCTTTCTCTCTATTTGAACGTGTACTTGTATATTTATTGTGCAAGCATGCTTGGTTCTTGAAAATTTGTTAACTTGGTTATTGATTCGAGAGTTTTTGTTGGATGAAAGGTAACTACTTGATCAAAAGTCCATGATTAATTAAAAGACATTGGGAGTGGCTTCGTGTTTTTCTTTTAAGGCTTGTTTATTTTGAACTCTGAAGCTTATGAAAAACTAGGCTTAGTTCTTAAATTTGTGTCTTTACGTATTAAAGCTATTTGGGGTAATAGATGGGCTTGATATACAATTGGTGGAATGAGTTGGAGATTGCTCTGAAATTGTCCTGGGAGTGTAGATGGTTTGGTGCCAATATTGTTGTTTGAATAACAATTTCCATATGTTCGTAACCTTCTATGTTTCCTTTCTTTTCAACAGTTTTGACTATTACTTTTCTTCTTTGCTTCAATTGCCATTTTGTGCATTTGTTACTCTTTACATTGCTTAAATACCTAGAGAATACCTGGGGTATTTGGAATTTGAGTACCTTCAATAGAGACATTACAAATATGGGTAGATCCGTTGTGATACGCTTTAGTTTGATTCTTTTTCTAGGTAAGCTTTATTTTTTGTTTTAGTTTTGTTGGCCTTGTGATCTGTCTTTGAGAAGATTGTTAGGCCACGAAGGTTTTGAAATTAAGGTCAAGAGAGAAGATTTCTTCATAAGGTTATATAGTTTGAAAGCTATGCATATTTTTGGAATGAATGCAACCTTACATGCTACAGAGGTGCTCTAATTGTCAAACACATTGCTCAGGTTGAACTATTATTAGGTTTTCCTTACGAAGTACTTGGTTTCCTCTTGTATGTTATTCTTGTACCACCTTGTTACTTGTTTCTTTATGTAAATGGAGAATAATTCGTAAAATGTGTTCTTTTGATTAGATTTTCCAAAATTTATTGCCTTTGAGGAAGTGAGAGTGGATCTCTTTGACCAAAAGGGACTCTTGATCATTAGCTTTTATATTCTTTTTGCTAGGAAAACTTTATACATAGTCCTAATTGCTTTATCCCTAACCCACCTTAGATTTTAGGCTTGCACATATCCACCCACTTGACTTTGACATCATTATTGTTAGTTTAATACATTATGTCCTTATCATTATCTTACAACATGTGACTTATTTATAGGCTACGAAACCCCTTTGTAGAGAAACAGGTGGAAGTAAACCACTAATCATCGACCCAAGGTGATAGTAAGCATGAAAGGTGTGTCGAGCTAATGACGTTAACCAAATGCTAAATGGGAGGCAACCCATGAAATAATTTAGGTTTTATTTTTTAATTTCTACTTGTTTCTATTTTGATGTTAAAATAGGGTTTTATTAAGTTTTGATGTGTTTTAGATTAGAACATTAAGCACCCTAATGATATTGTGCATAATTATTATGTTAGGGTATGCGTGTTAAGGGTTCATAACTTTGAGTGTAATATTTCTTGAGTTTGTTCATCTATTTTTCATGTTGCACACATTTATAAAGAGTTACACGCTCTTTGGACACACTTATGTAGACTTACACAGTTAGACAGATGTCCGTATATTGGACTATGTAGGTTCGCGAAAGATTGCAAGTTAGTCACCTACATAGTAATGTAGCAGACTGTGTAAGTCTTTAATAGCCCTTAAATTTGCCCTAGTCCCTTATTTTTCTCCCTTTTTCTTTTTTCTCTTACTCCCCTACTATAACCCTCTCAATATCCTAGCCAAATTTTTACATTTTTCTTTCAAGTTAGCAATAACTAAGTAAATATTCTTGTTGATTTCACTTGTTTATGCATGAATAATTGGGTGTTTTAGAATTTTTAGCCCCAAACACTAGATCTAGGATTTTGGAATTCTATAAAATTTTGTGAGAATTGTGGATAATTGTGATTTAATAATCAAATGTCATCCATACCATATGAATTATTGCTTTAATTTGATTAATTACATGAAATTTCAATTTGAATTGTGAAATGGTGCAATTTTTGCTCACTCATTCTTAATTTGTGATGTTTTTATGTGAAATTAGGATTAATTAGTTGTTTTATGGTTAATTAAAGTTATTTCTTGTTTAATTTCATTTCAATTTTAGTCTTTAGGTAAATTCAACATTTAATTATGCTAATTTTGCATTATTGTTCAAGTATATTTGTTAATTTCCAATTTGAAAGCTAATTTCGTAATTTTGTAATTAGGTTAGTTTCATTTGTTAACTACAATAATTTTAATTTTAATTTTGTAATTAATTAGGATGTTAGATCTAATTATTTTATTTTATTTTATTTTAATTATTTATTTATTTGTGTTAATTTATATTTTATTTTTATGTGTTTTAATTTCTATTGTTTGTTCGTTTTCATGTTTCATAATTAGTGAGCGTAAGAAATAAGTGTGGTATGTTTGTAATTTATATGCATATTTCTCACATTTATTTAAATTTTCAGATACAATGACAAGATCTCGATGAGAAAAGGAGGTCCCAATGAAGCGATAACTAGGAGAGGGGTCCTCTAGAGACCTAAGAGAAGCTCGCTCAATTCATCCACCCGATCGGTCTCTAATGCTACTCTTCAATGCGACGACACATAAGCAATATAAGAGGCTCAAAGAGAAGACATTCGTGACAGGTTACAACTTTGATTGAGAGGCACTTAGGCAAGTCAGTTTGGTCCAATGCTCTTGGGACCTTCTAGAAGTTGAATCTTAGTCTCAGTTCTTTGAAATCATTGAGCCTTCATACTGGGAGTTAACACTTGAGATTCTCTTCACGTTCTTTATGGAGAAAGGAAGACACACATGGGATCGATCGAACACCATATAGATATAGTTGCTAGTCCGAATGAGTTATTTAGAATTCTCTATCACGATGGGGTTATACAACGTAGAGTTTGTAATGATGTAAGTTTAATTAGACTTGTAGATAAACTTCCCTTATGTGATGTCTTCTTAACAATTCTAGCGAATAATCAGTGATGATAGCGATTATGACCCGAGTAGAACCAAGGTATCATCGCTGCAACACCCAGAGCTCAAATATATACATGGAACTCTGAGCCACACATTAAGTAGACAGCGAGATAGCTATGGCGTTGTGGGGAACTTGGATATGTTTTATTTTTGGAGTATGAGTGATAAGATACCAATCTACTTGGGGTATACATTAGCCCAGTTTATCAAGTGTTAGAGCAAAGAAAGGATAGCCAACACTATCTATATGGGACCTGATGTAACTAGACTTGCATAAAGGACAAGGTCTTTGATAGATTATCTTCGATGTGACTGATGGGTAATATGGTAGCTTTAAACCTCCAGGTGTTGAAGCATATGCATGTAGTATGCATATGACAGGGAACTACAGGCGATATATATAGACTAATTGGAGTTCTTGACGAGCCAACAACACTGGAAAGAGCTAGAGAAGAGCCAACCATAGTGGAGCAAGCATCGCAGCCGCAGTCACAACCATCCCAAATGAGAGGAGCAGCACACGAGGAGGAGAGTAAAGAGGCACCCAAAGTGAGGACAACATATTGAGGGAGTGGTGGTTAAGACTGTTAGTAGTGTGCCTTAGGCCAATGGATAGTTGTGATTCATGTATTAACATTATGACTTGTTAATAATATATTA
>JANPWT010000006.1:25554432-25564606 GCA_024678245.1 Erythroxylum densum
TAAATTTAGAAGTAAATCCTAATTAAGGTCTATTTACTTAGAACAATATCATTCAAGATTGGAAAGGTTCCAATGTAGCAATGGTTGCTAATTAAGCCATGATATATTTTTCATTTAGTGGAAATGATTATTAAGATCAACAAGTTCTTTAGTAAACTTAATATAGTTCCTTTCATTGTTTAAGACAGTAAATGTGTGAGTGCTTGTTAGAGAACAAGTTCACTAAACTGACCAGATATGAGAAATTCATTTGAAACATTACTTATATGTCTATGAAAATTTTCATTGTGATGATCGTAGAAGTGATTTTTTGACTTGAGGTCTCCAAAGTTATTTTATATAAGGATTGCTATATTTTGATGCTATTTATGACCTATTTAATCAAAGATCGTTTAGTCAGTAGTCATTGGATGTAGCATGAACTATATCGAGGTAGTTGATTGATCAAGATAGGATTCATTACCCTAAAGTAATTTGGAAAATATTCTGTTGTTCTCGATTAGTATTAATTCGAGAAATCTTTGGTCAAGGTGAAATTTTGTTTTATAAATAGCTTACAAATATCATTAATTAAATTAATAGCTAATGATAGAGAACTAATGTGACTGGATTCAAAATAAAGTAGATATTAATTACATGCTCTATGTTTAATCGGAACATTGTATGATGAAAGCATTCAATTATACAAAAAAATTATGTATAAAAAGGTAAGTTAAAATCACTTTGACATTTCTAAATATGTAGGTGGTCATGATTTGTTGCTAGATGTCAATCTTGATATATGATTATAAATTATTTAATTAGAGAAGTAAAGATAAATTAAAAGGAGTTTAATTTATCTAATTCTAATTATGCATTAGAATTATAATGTATAATCATTGCCAACATATTGGGAAACCTAATGAGTTTCACATAAAGAATGAGTTGAAAAAGCAAAGATATTTTAATCAAGTTGGACTTAATTGTAAAGTCGGAGAAATTTTAAGATTAAATATGAGATATTTAATAAATAAAGATCAATATGAGATATTGAATTTTATTTGGGCATAATTGGTATTTAATTAAAATTATTTGCAATTTTAATTAAAGTTTAATTGAAATTAAATTTTAATTTCATTTAAATTACTAAAATATCCAAAACTTATTATTAGTATACTTAAGCTCTAATAACATAATTATTAGTTTAGTAACAAACTTCTAGCTTATATATTTAAAAAAATCAACATAATTACTTACTCTATTTATGTCATTTTTCTAAATATAATCTACTTCATTTGTTCAAGTAATTTATATATTTAAAAATATAATAAGGATAAAAAAATTTCAAGATAACAAATAAAGAGTATGTGCAAGGATTATAGAATGAAATAGAAACAACTTTGAGGTCAAGTCTAAGTATGTTAGTCAATTTGTGTTCATGCTCTTGTATCTCTTTTTATAAGTGTATTCATCATGCCATTGTCTTGAAGTCGTCTTCATAATTGCATTTCTTCAAGACTTCAAATCACAATAAAAAAAATTTAATATCTTATCTAATAATAAAAATTAATCTTTCCATTTAATACATTTTTTCATCCATTTAAGTCATGGCACACCTGAACTACCTATCAAACACATATATGTTGGTTTATGCTCCATAGCCAATCAGTTTGGTTGTGATTTAGTGACAATTATTTAAAGGCATTTTTTAATTTTGTACATGTTTAGATGTATATGATAAAATCTATGGGATAATTACATATTGCAGATGAAATTATAATGAGATTATAATTATGAGATTCATATTGTATTTATGTATTATCCCTAAATTATTCCTAGTCAATGTTCTATTAAGACTGAACATTAATAGAACGTAAAAAGACTAGAACATGTTATGTTTATCCTTATCAAGGAAGTAGTCAATCTCATAGATTAAAGTATAGAGATACTTAAATAAACGTGTGGGTGTTTGTTAGAGAACAAATTCACTAAACTGACTCGATATGAGAAATTCATTTGAAACATTATTTCTATGTCTACGGAAATTCTCATTGTGATAATTTCATAAGCGATCGTTTGACTTATATAGAGGTAGTTGAGTTATCAAGATAAAATTTATAACCCTAAAGTAATTAGGTAGAATGTTTCGTTGTTCTCGATTAGTATTAATTCAGAAAATCCTTGGCTAAGGTAGAATGACACTTTGTAAATAGTTTACAAATGTCATTAATTGAATCAATAACTAATAACAGAGAACTAATATGATTGGACTCAAAAAGAGTAGATATTAATTTCATATTGTGTCTAATTAGAATATTATATGATGAATGGATTGAATTATACGAAGAAATCATGTATGAAATGGTTAGTCAAAATCAATTTAACATTCTTAAATATTTAGGTGGTCATAATGCATTACTAGATGCCAATATTGGTTTATGATTATAAATTGTTTAGTTGAACAATTAAAGTTAAATTAAGAAAATTTTAATTTATCTAATTCTAATTATAAATTAGAATTATGATTTATAATCATTATCAATATATTTGAGAACCTAATGAGTCACATATAAAGAACAAGTTGAAAAGAGCAAAGATATTTTCAATAAAATTGGACTTGATTGTAAAGTTTGAGAATATTTATGATTAGATATGAAATATGTGACACCTCAATGCCCCCTGGGAGGATACGGGAGTGCGACATTGGATTCACAAATAGAAACAAATAACAGGTTGATGCGGAAGCATTTCAAAACAAACTAAACATTCATTACATATATTTTCGGAAACTGAAGCAAACATACATTACAAAACATTCCAAACTTGTTCAAACCATACATACATTATATCACAACATAATATAAATTTGTTCCAAAAACTGAAACTAGCTTGAAACATAATTATTACAAAATCTTACATCAATTCAGAGTCATACACTCTATATACAAGCCAAGACAAACTCAAAATATATTTTTATCAAAACTAAACTCAGATTCCATTGGCCATTGCGGTTGATTTGTCCTAGTTTTTATAAACCTTGCTCTGAACCTACACGGGACAAATCACCGTGCTAAGCATATAACTTAGTGAGTAATAACTAATCTATATATAAAGTGATAACTCATCATACTGAATCATGTAATAGTATAAGCATACGTTAACAGATTGTTTTAACAATAAATCAGACATAATTCATTTCAGAACAGACTTTATAGTTAACAGAGCTGAATATCAAAAGAGGGTATAAACCCTTCAGAATCAGAACAAAATTTTGTTTATCATAGGATCAAACATATATCATAATACAAAATTAGATGACTACTAAGCCATTTATAGAAGCGAGTAACGGGACTTATATAGGAGAGATAGAAGTCTCAACACCGAAGTGTCACAGGAGCAGCTGCGAACCCTTCTAGGCACACCTATTTACCTACAACTAGGACTCAATAGTTTTAAAACAAAACAAAGTCATTTCAAATATTTCATGTGCAAAGCAATTAGTCAATCATATTCACATGCAAGTAGCACTTCCAATGATATAAACATGCATCAAATGCCTCGGACAATCATTGTCTGGAATTTAGAACATAATCAGCATAAATCAAATTCAACAAGTAGAGCAAAATAAGGTGTGTCCATCTAAGATTACTCACATAAGCTCCCTTATTGCTTATTGCCTTGAAGTCCCGGCAATATCTGGAAGTGGTCGCTCAATGCGTTCCTCTATAACATTTAACACATATACAAATCACTATTGTGCATGGTTAAGAATTCATTTATGCGTGCTGAATATGTATGATGCATGTTCATAACAAATTCTCGGGTATATTTCCTTACTAAACTGATGTAAACACCAGTTGTACTTCAAAAGTTCCAAAATTCATACATTCAATTACTATTCTAGCTTTTGCTATAAGCACCCCATTCGGGTCAACTTTACATAATCAATAAGATCAAGAAAATGATGTATTTCTATAACACTATCTTCTAGATAATTGTTCCTCTGTATCTTAAGTTTCTAATGATACCAATATTATACAATTTGGTTTATTATTCAATGAGTTATGCTTAAAAAACCACAGACTGTGTACATTTGAAATTTTGGCTAATGCATAATCATGCATTCAAGTTGTGCACCTCATAACTCTAAATTCCAATCTCCAAAAATTACAAAATTTATATAAATTTAAAGTTAAGAGAATAAGCTACAACTTTTGTGAAGAAACCTTAGCCTAATTCGGCCTACATCAATAGATTTTATTCAATAAAAATAGGATATGATTTCTATCCCTGGTAGTGTTATAGCCTAAGCCAAGACTCAATGTCATGCCAATTTTGAAAGTTTTAGAGACAAAATTAAAATTCCACTTCTTCAAGAAAGTTGTATACATATGTCTCTAGTTTAATCTGAATAAAGAATCAATCCATTTAGAAATGTACAGATCAATTTATAATTAAAATACCGAACCATGTTCATGAAAATTCTCCAATTTATAACATTCCAGCAGACTTCCTCACTTTCATCCAATTAATCTTTTCAAATCAATTCAGATAACTCTAAATTTCCTTGGAGAGAAAGAACAATGTCTTATAAATCTATTGGTTCAAGTTTTAAGTTATTTGAAGGTCGGATGAAAAAGTTATGGCCAAAAGACTTAAAGCTATTCATTAAAAATACTCTAGTTCATAAACTACATGCAAACCATCACCTTCTTTCTCTCTCTAAAATGCAGGTTTTCTTCTTCTTCACTGAACACTACAATTTTTTCTCTCTCCTTCCTTTTTTTTCTAGATTTCAAACTTATATCTTCCCTAATTCTCATCATTTCAACCCCCAATTCAATTCAGATCATCCATAACAAATCAAAATCCATAATTACAAACAAACATCAAAAACCGTATATTCTTAACGTATATTTCATATTTTTCTGCATATTTTTTTTCCATCTTCTTTCCTCCTTCATTCCACATTTGTCTATCAACTTAATCCTACTTGAAGCATAACAACACATCTTATCCATGACAACACATCTTATGCGTGAATCATCCTTTTTACACCCCTTTTAGTTCAACATAACACAACAAATCGAAAATCCAAGATTCAACATAAACATTAAAGCAAATCACTATTCACGCATGCATGTTCTCATGTTTATTCATTTTTTCCAGTTAACTCCAAGTTTTTGAACTTTCCATGTTCTTCATCTTCCCACTCAATTCTTCATTCTTACTTCCTATTTTCAGCATTTCTACACACATTCAAAATGAACTTACCCTAAAATAATTCAAAGTTCCAAGTTACATGCAATCACTAAAAACCATATATATATAACTATATAACTCCCTCTCACTGCTGCAACTGTTTTTTTTATATGCTGAAGAACATTCCTAAACAGAACCTATATCATGCATGCATTCCTTTACAAGCATGAAACATCATCTCTTTGTTACTTATCAGTATTATAAACATGAAAATGAAAGCACAACTTACTTGTTTTAGACTTCACACTCTTCAGGAAAATTTCAGAACTTAAAAGAATGAGTTGTTGGTGGAGAGAAGCAAAAACAGAAAAAGACAACCAAATAATTTAGCTCATCCTTTGCAAGGTGTAACGGTGACTTAAGAATCAAGCATATAAACCACATGCATAAGAATGCAAATGGGATGGTGGTTCGGTGATGGGGAAAAAGGAGAAAAGTCGGTGATGTTGTTCAGTAAAGAACATCAAGAGAGAGAGAGAGTAAGCTGGAGACTTGTTCTTCTATGCATGTAATCCATGTGTCATTTACTTATCCTACCACATGTCATAATGCTATTGGTCTATTTGTCTCTTATTTTTCCTAGTCCAATAATACCCCAAATTTCAAAATTTTCCTAAAATTTTCCAAAATTGTTGAAATAATACTTGATAGTCTCCAAATAAATTTTTAACACAAATAATCTACAATTCACATTTTTAATCACATTTATAAATCAATTATACTTGAAAAAGTCAATGAATATGTGTACAATTGTTTTAATGCTTCAAAAATAAATATTCACATGTGTGTGAATATACTATGATGCATTAGCATGAAATGCACTACTAATTTCTCATTATACTTTCAATTCACTATTTTGGAATCTAGCCTCGAACATAGGATGTTACAAGATATTTAATAAATAAGGATTAATATGAGATATTTGATCTTATTTGGGCATAATTGATATTTAATTATAATTATTTGTAATTTTAATTGAAGTTTAATTGAAATTATAATTTAATTTCAATTAAATTATTACAACGTCCAAAACTTATTATAAATAAGCTTAAGCTTTATGGAGCTAGCACTTGTGGCTTAACCCTCTTTATAAGAGTTACAGAGTTTTCTCAACCTATTTTGTAGATACTATTAGAGACTGAACACTTGTGCAATTACAGTGGTTGAGATAAATCATTTTCAAAAGCGGTTGTAGAGATGCGACAAGATAATGTTCAAGTTTGGGAATAAGATATAAATTATATTTTATGTTTTATTATGACTTATATGATAATTATTTTATAAAATTATAGTGATTTTAGTTTTTAAGAAATCAAAATATGAAAAAAAAATTGTAATTATTTCGCTACAGTTGGAATCGAATCCTCCAATAGTGGTATTTGTAACATCTCGTTTTCAGGTTGAGGGTTAGAACCCTAAAATATGGTACATGAAAGATTAATTGAGAGATTAGAAGTGTATTTTTATTGCTCTTGCCTAATATGTCATACACATATACATGAATAGTGAATTTATCTGCATATGAAAATAAGTGTACATTCATTCATGAATAATTCTGGGTAAATTTGTTTATAAATGTGATTGTTATTGAGAATTTTGGTTTGTATGTGTTGAAAATTGATTTGGAAAGTGAAATGGTTGATTTAGAAAATTTGGAGAATTTTTGAAAATTTTCTGAAAATTTGGGGTAATTTTTGGACTAGGAAAAATGCCAAGTGGCAAAATAATTGTTATAAAGGTAGCAAAAATTACTGTCCAATGACAATGGAAACTTTTCATAAATGACTTTAGGAATTATAAACAAGTGTCATTGAAAATTAGGAGGCAATTGGAGTAAGAATTGGAGACAAATGGACTAGTTAATAAAAGACCTAAGAGAGACCACACAAAGGGGACATGTGGCAAGTGACAAGTGTCACTTGCCACACCTTGTGCTATAACCCATGTAATTGTTCAAAAATTAAAAACTATCTCATTTTAATTGGCTTTTACCTTACTCACTTACTCTCATCTCTTGTAATTTCTCTACTCATCTTCTTCATCTACAACATTCTCATCTCACCTCACCAACGTTGGAGCTTGTTCTTGCCTCTATTTACCACCATCACTTTGCTATCATCTTCTTCTTCTTCACTTTGTCATTTAAGAACACAACCCTACCACCTTTAGAAGATGAAGAACATGGGATGCTTGGGAGCTAGGGTTGAGTGAGATTTTGAAGAGTTTGGAACTACACCAAGTAAGTTATGCTTTGAATGTCATGTGTATGGTTATATTAAGCTAGAATGATGAGTAAATTGAGATTTGATGACTTGGTTATGTAATGTTTATGTATGTGTCATGGGTGAGGGGAAATATGCTTTGTTTGTGAGTGATTTATTGAGATAAATTGGGTAGAGGATGATGAGGAAATGAAATGGAAGAGATAATCTAGGTATAATAAGATGAGTTAGATGTAAATGTTGAAAGTTCAAAAATCTGGAAAATGCTAGCAAAAAAATTTCCACTGATACGCTTCTGTGTTTTAGCCATAACTTGTTCTGTAGTTATCCAAATGAGTTGATTATTGATTTGGATTAAACTAGAACATAAGTCTACCTTTCTTATGAAGACATCGAGTTTAAATTTTATTTGTAAGAGTCTCAAATTTTGATGTGAAAATGAGAACTGGGTGCAGCAAAAGTTGTGGATGAATGTTTATGTTGTATTATGTTTTAAATGTAAGAAAATGTGTTATATTTTGGGTGTTTACAAGCAAGTGAGGAATATTAATGTGCATAGATGATGTTGAGTTAAATTTGGGTATCTTTGAAGAAGTTATCCATCGAGATGTGTTAAGTCAAAATGACTTTACGATTAATAATTTTGATGAAGACCAAATAATAACGCAGATACAAAATGAGACGCAAGCAAAATGATACGCAAGCAGAAATGAGACGATAGAAATAAGACGTAAACAGAAATGAGACCATAGAAATGAGACGCAAGCAGAAAGCAAAGTGAGACAGATAAAAATAAGATGAAGCGAAGCTAAAAATGAGACGGAAGAAAATGAGACGAAGCAAAGCCAAAAATGAGATTAAAGAATCAAAGACGAAGACCCGATATCACATTGGATGAACAATCAGTTTGAGTTAGTTATAGAACTCAACTGAATAACTGTTTCTTTAAAGAACAAGAAACAAGAAAAAAGAAGCAGTTATATAGAAGCAGTTGAAGATGAAGACTATAAATACGAGTCGGAGTTGAATACTGAAAAAGTTAGTGATTTTCAAAAAAGTTTGAAATTTTGTTCATTGTACTAAACTTAGAGCTACCATTGTTTGTAACAAAGCTCGAAACATATTTCAGTAGAAGGAAGAAAAGCTAATAGCCTGAAGAGGCTAAGTCAGAAAAGAATACTTGTTATAGGAGACTTGACTCGGTGAAAAGAATACTTGCATTTTTTAGAAGTATAGTGAAATCTCATAAAGGATTCTGAGGACTGGACGTAGCCCACGGTTTGGGGTGAACCAGTATAAAACTTCTGTGTCGATTCTTACTCTCAACTCTCAACTTTTAAGTTCTATTGTTGATTGCAGTACTTCATAATACTGTTTTTCAATCGTTTGAGAAAGCAAGTTTGTCTTTTAAAAGGAAGTTTGTTTAAAAAGGGGATCGTTTGCAAAAACGGATACACAATTCAACCCCCCTTCTTGTGCATTGTGTATATCAAATACTAAGTCTATACTAACGTGTGATTCACTTCAATTGGTATCAGAGCTCGGTGTCCAACAACCACCGTAACAAAGTGTGGATAAAGATCCATGGCAGAATCACACATATATATAGCTGAAGGTGCCTCCGTTACTAGACCTCCTACGTTCAATGGAGAAGACTACCATTATTGGAAAGACAGGATGAGGCTCTTCATTGAATCTACTTATATCTACCTTTGGGAGATAATAGAAAATGGACTGTATACACCGGTAGATGAAGAAGGAAATGTTGTTCCACGAATCAGATGGTTTGCAGAACAAAAAGCAAGATTCTAGCTGAATTTGAAGGCCAAGTTCTTTTTAAGCTGTGCCCCAAGCAGAAGTGAGTACGATAAAGTTCACAGATGCAACACTGCGAAGGAGATGTGGGATACGTTATGCATCACACACGAAAGCACAAATCAAGTAAAGGAATCCAAGAAAAGCATTCTCGTACACCAAGATGAGCTGTTCAAGATGAAGGACAAAGAGTCTATCGATTAGATGTTTAGAAGATTTCAAACTATCATTAATGGACTTAAAGCTCTCGGTAGAACTTACGACAATCAATATCACATTAGAAAGATCCTTAGAATTTTACCGAAGAAATGGAGGCCAAAAGTCACAGCTGTACAAGAAGCCAAGGATTTGAGAATATTAAAACTTGATGAATTACTTGGATCTCTGAAGATAAATGAAGTTGAACTCGATGTAGAAGATAAGCCCAGAAGGGACAAATCCATAGCATTGAAGGCCGGACAGAAGAATAATAGGAATCAAAGGAAGAGGAGCTCATCATCAAAAGCGCTAAAGATTGAAGAAGTCAAGGATGACGATTCTAGTGAATCAGATCATGTGTCAAGCGAAGAAGATGATGAACTATCCTTTATCTCGAGAAAGATCAGACGCATGTGGAAGAAAAAGGCTAAAGGAAACAAAGAGTCCTACCTTAAGAATAACAAAGATGAAGGGAAGAATGAGAAAACATCCATCATATGCTATGAATGCAATAAACCGAGACATTACAAGTCCGAATGTCCATTGTTAAAAAGAAAGCCAAAGAAGAGTAGAGAATGCAAGAAAAGCATGATGGCAACCTGGGAAGATTTAGATTCGTCTAAATCAGATACTGACTTAGAGGCATCGGTGCAAGCAAACATTTTCCTGGTAGCTGAAGGAGAAAATGATGAGGAGGT
>JANPWT010000006.1:25579754-25593715 GCA_024678245.1 Erythroxylum densum
GAATTATTTTTATTTTAATTAAAGTTTAATTAAAATTAGAATTTAATTTTAATTAAATTATTAAAATGTCCAAAGCTTATTGTAAATAGGTTTAAGTTCTATGGAGCTAGTACTTCATGCTTATCCCTCTCTGTAAGAGTTACAGATAAGGATGACAACGGGTAAGGTTCAGTTCCGATATTACTCTACTTATATTCACATCCATTTTTTATGACTCAACCCATATGCATATCTATATTCATCGGTTTTTAAGATTTACTACCCATATCTAAATCCATTGGATTGTTTGGATTTTTGGATATCCATCGGGTTGTATAGCATATAAAAATATAACTTTTAAATAGAAAATATAAAGAGCAGATTTTTGTGAACGATTCAAATCAAAATTAGTTTAATAATAATAAGTCAAGATTTTGATTTGTATATCTTAAAAAATCATAAAATTGGAATAATAAAAATCATAATGTCTAGTGCAAAGACATCATATATTTTTCACAATCAAGAATTGGAACAAAGACTAAAATATCCAAAGCTTTAAATTGTCTTTGCGTAAACTCCACAACATTCAAAACTTCATCTCCATATTATTTGCATTATTATCATCCTATAAGAAAATAAAAAATGATGAAAAGGTGAGGACTGAGGAGTAAAGTAGGGATTTTAAAATTGTTTCTTCTAAGAAAATATTAATATTTTATTATATTGAACCATAAATATTAAAAAAATAGAAAAATAGAGTTAATAAAAAATAGGTAGGATATGGGTTTCGGGTTATCACTAGACCCATATCTAAATCCATATCCACATCCATTTTTTATCATCTATTTAAAATATATTTTTTAGCCTTCATGTCCATTTTTTCGGGTCGGGTAGTATAGATATTAATCGGGTTGAAAACTAACTGTCATCCCTAATTATAAAGTTCTCTTAACCTATTCTGTGGATACTATTAGAGGCCGGATACTTGTGCAGCTATAGTGGTTAAGGCGAATTGGTTTCATAAACGATTCGAGGGATACAATAAGATAAAGATCAAGCTTCGGAATAAGGTACGAATTAAAATTTTGCTTTATTATTATTCATGTTAATCATTTTATAGAGTTAAATAGATCTTAGTTTTCAGAAATTCAAAAATCACGGAAAAGTTTTGTGATTATTCCACTGTGATCGGGATCAAATCTCAACTAGGTTTCCCAATAGTGGTATTAGAGCTAGTTTATTTACTTAGAACTAAATCATTTAGGATTGGAAAAGTTTCAATGTAGCAATTAGTTGCTAATTAAGTCATAATATATTTTTCATTTAGTATGATTAATTGGATCAACAAGTTCTTTAGTGAACTTGATATAGTTTCTTTGCATTGTTCAAGACAGTAATGTATTGTAGAACATTAGAGCCATTGGGTATGTATAAGGAGCTAATGTCTCATCAAAGATCCAAGAATGTGCTTAGCAAATTTTCTTAATTATGATGATAATTAAGATAGGAGTTGCAAGATTTAATCAAGTGTTCACTATAGATAATCTTGTAGAATTCTTTCATTAAGCCACTGCGCTAGTAGTAGAATAATCGTTTTATGGTGATATGGCATGAGATACTTAAATGATTGGCTTAGTACAAGTAGGAGATTGTTGATTTATGCCCTACGGTCAATCGCTTTGGTTATAGTTTAGTAACAAATTATTTAAAGGCATTCTTTATCTTGTCCATGTTTAGATGTATATGATAAAATCCATAGGATAATTGTACATTACAAATGAAATTATAATCAGATTATAATTATGAGATTCATATTGCATTTATGTATTATTCCTAAATGTTCCTAGTCATTGTTCTATTAAAATTGGACATTAATAGAACATAAAAAGACTAGCACACGTTTTGTTTTTCCTTATGAAGGAAGTAGTTGATCTCATAGGCTAAAGTATAGTGATACTTAAATAAATGTGTGGGTGCTTGCTAAAGAACAAGTTCACTGAACAAACCTGATATGAGAAATTTATTTAAAACATTACTTGTATATCTATGAAATTCTCATTGCAATGATTATATAAGTGATCCTTTGACTTGAGGTCATCAAAGTTATCTTGTATGGGTATTGCTATGTTTTGATACTATTTATGATCTATTTAATCATAGGTCGTTTAATCGGTAGTCAATGGATGTAGTATAAACTATATGAAGATGGTTGAATGATTAAGATAGGATTCATCACCCTAAACTAATTAGGGAGAATGTTTCATTTTTCTCGATTAGTATTAATTCAAGAAATCCTTGACCAAAGTGAAGTGATGTGTTGTAAATAGTTTAAAAATGTCATTAATTGAATTGATAGCTAATGGTGGAGAACTAACATAATTAGACTCAAAATACAGTAGACATTAACTCCATGCTCTATGTCTAATCGAAACATTGTATGATGAAAAGATTGAATTATACAGAAAGATTATGCATGAAAAGGTTATTCAAAACTACTTTGACATTCCTAAATATTTTGGTGGTCATAATGGGGTTGCTAGACACCAATCTTGATCTCATCATCATCATCATCATCATACCCCAAAGTCCTGCAGTGAAATGGGATTTGGAGGGTCTGATAGTACACAGCCTTACCCCTACATAGTAGAGAGGTTGTTTCTGATAGACCCACATGCAGATGTGACAGGATAATAGTGATGCAGCACGTAAAACTGGCAGTATATATATATATATATATACCTGATGGTGACCATAATCTGCTATTATCTTACATCCCTGCGAAGATCGGCTTTTCTCGTTGCTAGTTGCGCTATGAGTCTTCACTAAGCAACCATGAGAATACGACAATCCTATGATTTTATACGTCCATCGTGGGAATCTTCCCTCTACACCTGAAAAAAAAAACCCCCACAAAGGCACAAAGGAAATTGGGTTGGACTTCCTATGCGGTAAGGATGAGGCGCAAGGGCTCTAAGGTGTGTCATTTACCTTTATCCTATCACGCTAGACTTTCCTAATTCTAGCCACTACCTTTGTGAAGACTAATTCTGACATATCTTTCTTGATCACCTCCATCCAGTTCTTGTAAGGCCTCCCTTTACTCCTCTTGTAGCCACTAAGGTTTATTTTCTCATAACGTCGTACCAAAGTATTAGAAGGCATCTTGCTCACGTGCCCAAACCACCTAAGTATTTTCTCTCTCAACTTGTCAGCAATACTAGCCACATGTAGCCTGTCTCTCACTACCCTATTTCGTACTCTATCTCTTTTGGTAATGTTACACATCCACCTAAGCATACACATTTCTGCTACCAACAACTTTCGCGTACGTCTACATTTAGTAAGCCAGCACTCTGCATCATATAACATGGTTGGCCGAATCACTATTCTATAGAACTTCGCTTTGAGTTTTAAAGGGATCATTTTATCACATAAAACACCTTATGCACTCCGCCATTTGACCCACCCGGATCTAATACGATGTATTATATCATTATCGATAATACTATCTCCCTAAATGATGGATCTGACATATTTAAAACTCGATTTCTATAGAATGATGTTAGTACCAAGTGCTACTGTCACCTCTTGTACCATCTGGCTACCCGAAAAGTTACATTCTAAATACTCCATGCTTATTCTAAAGCCTTTCGATTCTATCCCTTCTCTCCAACGTTCTAACTTGGCATTGACCCCCTCCTTGATCTCATCCACCAGGACAATATTATCCGCAAATAACATACACCAAGGTACCTCTCCTTAAATATATTTGGTAAGTTCATCTAACACTAATGTGAACAAAAAAGGGCTTAAAGTCAAGCCTTGTTGTAGTCCAACACCATTAGAGAATGCTTCCATATCACCTCCTATCGTCCTTACGCTAGTCAATGCTTCTTCATACATATCCCTAATCACTTTGATATAAGTCCTAGGAATGCCCTTTGCCTCCAAACACCTCCATATGAGTTCTCTAGGAACTCTGTAATATGCCTTCTCCTAATCTACAAAAACTATATGCAAATCCTGTTTTCGTTCCCTGTAACATTCCATCAGTCTCCAAAGTAGATGTATTGCTTCTGTCGTGGACCTACTAGGCATAAATCCAAATCGGTTGTCTAATATCGAAACAGCTCTTCGGATTCTCTTTTAATTACCTTATCCTATAGCTTCATGGTATGACTTAATAATTTGATGCCTCAATAGTTGTGACATTGTTGGATGTCTCCTTTGGCCTTGTATAAGTTAATTAACCTACTCAATCTCCATTCATTCAGCATCTTGGTTGACTCGAGGATCACATTAAATAGCTGAACTAACCATTCAATACCTACAACTCATAGTCGCTTCCATAACTCTATAAGGATCTCATCCGGCCCTACGACCCGTCTGCTCCCCGTCTCCCTCAAAACCTTTGTAATTTCTCCCCCTTGCAATCCTCCCCATGAGTACCCGTTTAGAAATTGTCCCGACACGCACGGGGGGAGGGGGGAGAGGGGGGCGGTGAGGGCAGTAGACTTGGTTGAAATCCTTCGTTTCACGTACCCTATCTCATGCTAACTTGAAAATTCTTTGTGCTCCTTTGACTGTATCCAAATCCCTGTACATATTCTCGTAAGCTTCTCCTTTAACTACTAAGATATTCTTCTTTGCCTTCTGTTTTGCTAGTCTATACCTTACTTTATTAGTTACCTGCTCCACCTCTATTGCACTTGTTAACCAATCTTTAAAAGCTCTCTTTTTCGCCTTTATCGTCCCCTGGACCTCGTCTGACTACCACCAGGATTCCATTCCCCCCTACCCCAATCTTTTAGATAACCCTAGGAGTTTTGTGACAGTCTCTCTCACAATAGGGGCTACTCCCTGCCACATCTGATTTACGTCCTCACTTACAACCCATGTTGTATTATACCTAACTTAAGTCCTAAAATGTTCCACCATGTCTCTTTTTAGTCTCCACCATCTAATTTTGTGAAATCGCTTGGTAAATCGTTGTGCTCTCCATCCCTTAATTCCTAGATCCAAAACTAACAATTTATGTTGAGTTGACAGGTATGCGGCCGGAAGTGCTTTGGAATCCTTGAACCATGATCTGGCTCTTGTCCTGACAAGGAGATAATCAATTTGTGTCTTGGTTTTGTTACTCTAAAACGTCATCAAGTGTGCTTCGTTTTTCTTAAAAAAAGAAATTTACTATTACTAATTCATATGCTATGGCCATGTCTAATAAATCGACCCCACTATCATTTCTAGTGTCGTATCCGAAGCTTCCATGAGTTCCTGTGTATCCGTCTCAATTTACCCCTATATGCCTATTAAAATCCCCTCCTAGGATGATCTGCTCAGTATAAGAGATTTGCTAAAGCGGCTCATTCAGCGCCTCCCAGAACGTACATTTTTGTTGTCCGTTTGCGTCAGCTTGAGGTGCATACACACATACTACATTAAGAACCACACTGCTTAAGACAAAATTTACCACCATTATCCTATCATTGACCCTTGTGATCTCCACTACTCTTCATTAGTCCCTTATCCACTAAGATACGTATCCCATTATGCTTCTACGTACTACCTGAGTACTATAGTTTGAACTCCCTATCTCCTTTGCTTTAGCTTCTGCCCACTTAGTCTCTTGAATGCATGCTATTTGTAAAATCTCTACCAATTCTAAGGACTTTCCCATGAAGGTCCCCATGTTCCAAGAGCCTATCCTTATTAAATCATCTCCGTCTTTATTCCTGCAAGTTGCGCGTACCGACCTGCTTGCACTTAATCCATTTGCTCGATCTGAAGGCATCTCTCCTAATCCGTTCCTCTTACATTTCTCGCAAGTACTATCTTAAGAAAACCTTAAAAGTTGAAACTAATAGACCCCACCACATAATTAATAAAGTAAGAATGATAGATAATAATTAATAAAGAAAATACTATAATAATAATAATAATAAAATAGTAGTAGTAATAGTAGTAGTAGTAGTAGTAGTAGTAGTAGTAGTAGTAATAATAATAATAATAATAATAATAATAATAATAATAATAATTTAATAAATAAATAAATAATAATTGTTTATGTAGGGGGATGGGTATTTTTGGAAGTTACTTATGTATTTTGTTTTTGTCATTTCTTGTCTTAACGATTTTAAAAGGAATAAAAAATTTATATTTTTATGATCTGGAGTTCAAAATAAAAATAAGTTAAATCAGCAACTAAATACTGCATGATATAAAATTTTTGTGTTTTATTATCTGTCTCTACCAACAAAGATATAGTAACCATCCACTAGTAAGAGACAGGGAACGTTCGAACTAAAATACTGAAGATTTAATACCCCATTCAATGTTATCTACATGAGTCAACCTTAAGACTTTACTTTGGTGGATGATATTCCACGTCAAACTTACTTTGGAAAACATAGCGTACAGGCGTCATTGATTAAATTTAAATTAAAAAAGAAATTGTTTAATATGCGTGGACAGTGGACACAATCTATCACATAAATATGTTGAAGAGAGAGAGAACAGTAATAAGCTTATAAATTATAATCATTCCCGAGTAATTAAAATTGAGATTTGTGACGTTTTCATCAGGGCATCCCCCAAAAAAATTTAATAATTAAACAACATAAAAGTCAATCTTTGAAAATAACTTTTTTTCTTAAAGACCAGATTCATTAGATGAATAGAATAGATATTCTCCCAATCTCATACAACTTATTCCGAGATGAAGCCAAAAATCCGGAAGAATAACTAAAAAGCTTGTGACCCCACAACTTTCCCTCCCAAAATGAAGGGAAAGAAGAAACTTTTTTTTTTTTGTCACAAGAGGAAAAAGAAGAAATAGAAATCTACATTAAAACCCTAAGATATATTGCGCCGAGCGCATCATGGTGAAGGAGCTCCTGGAAGCTCAAAAGGGGCGCTTGAAGGATAAGCAGGCTAGGGCGTAAGCGGTCCGCTAGACGAGTTAGACTGTCTGCACATTAATTCTTTCCCGGAAAATATGCTGGAATTTACACGACCACTCCCGCTGCAGCAGCTACTGGATACCTGTCACCACAAAGGAAATATTCGTTAGAAAAACGGGCGGAGCAGAGAAAAGATTAATGACTTCTAAACAGTCGACTTCAAGCACTACCCGGCGAAATCCTAGATCCTAAGTCAAAGTGAGGCCCGAGAACACCCCCTATAACTCCACTGACAACGGGGAACCCCCTTCGAGGTGGTGCTGAAACCCCCTTTTCCATTCCCCCTGCCAGTCACGAATAAGCTCCCCAGCAGCAATCGTCCGGGTACTCGAATGCACTGCGCCATCCGTATTAACCTTCACCCACCCGACGACAGGCTTGGTCCACCCCACGAGAGACCCTACTGGCTGGTTCGGTGTGGGATACACACGGGCTTCCATAGCCCTTGCCCGAGCGATCCATTCGACATAGTCCATGATGCTCCGGTGGCCCTCGACAGGCTAAGTAAAGCCCGGCTCAAAAAGGCTACTATTACGCCAAGTCCATAGGAACCAGCACGTGACCCCATAAATCGTGGACCACGCTGACTGCTGGACCGGCTGCTGCGATGTAAGGTTAGAAATCAACCATTGCTCCTCATCCTCTTGAAAGAAAACCGGGCCGACCACTTCTGGAGGAAAGTGACACCAGATAGCGCGCACCCACGAGCAGTCCCACATCACGTGGATCGTAGTCTCCACTTGGCCACAAAACTGGCAGCAACTGTCCAGGGCCATATGACAAGCCACTCGCTGGTGGTTGGTCAGGAATTTTCGGTTAGCCACAAGCTAAAGAAATGACCGAATGCGTTGCGGACCGACCCATTTTCAGATAATGCGCCACAGTGGGTGTCGGGGGCCTGTGGGGTGACCCACGATCAAGTCTTAAAAGGCTGATTAAGACAAAACAAAACCATAGTAATAATTGTACGTATTAGGCGAAACAAAAGCATTCAATTTTAATATCATCGTATTCATGGGATTGGGACATTGCCTTTTGCCCCAGTTGACCAAATCACATGTCTCTCTTCTCACCTTCGCAGCCAAACCAAGCAGTCTTCCTTTATGCTCAAAAGTATTGATGCCAATAACAATGTAACTATTTGAAGATTAATATCTCCATTCTCCAGCCTAGTTCTTAAAAACTATTACATATTATCGCAAACTAGGAACTGTTAACTACCAGTTTTTACTTAAAATAGCAAATTTGTTGTTGGCTCAAAATGTACAAGAATCGAGTTCACCTGCAGCAAAGAAGATTGTTTTTCTTACTTCCAAAACCAAAAAGAGAAGAAGATTGTTATTCTTTCCCGTTCTGATCCTATGCACTCTGCAGGCCTTTCGCCGTCTTCTAGGTCCACTTGGCTTCTTTGCCTGAAACTGCAACTTTTTTGCATACTTTTAAAGATTGCATTTTGGGTAACCTCTTCTATTACGTTTTACAGCCGGCTTTTCACGTTTCCAATGTACATGGAATAGAGTAGTTTTGCTGATTCGAGGAGGGCAGGTTTTATTATTCTGTTTTCTTTGTAGTTGATTCGAGGATTTTTAACTGAATTATTAAAGATGTTTTCTTTTACTGTCAGTTAGTTTCCGTAGCCTGAGATCTGGTAGTTTCTGCAGCTTAATAAAGAAAAGGTTTGACTGATACTTTTAGTGTTAAATTCAAAGAAAGTGGTGTCTATACTTCTAGTTCTAGTACTTTTGCTAGCTAACCAGCGCTTTGCTCACAGTCAGGTCCTTTTCTTTCAAGATTATGTTCGCATGCCTTGCTGGGCTTCCTTTAGGTTTTTGGATTGTACTAAGGCCTAAATATGAGTACAAAGATGCCTATAATGCCTAGCTGATTTGCTTTAAGTCATTTTCCGCAGAAGAAACCCTTTCCAATTTCGCCATGCCTTTGTCTGAACTACTATATCGACTTGCTAAAGGAAAGCTTGAATCTTGTCAAGAGAAAAGTCTCGTAAGCTCAACTGATATATCTTCTGTGTAAGTTACCACTTAGTGGTTCATATTCTTCTGGTGATAAAAAATCGCGTTTGACTTGTCATTGATTTTCCTTCTCCTTTTGGGTTTTTCTTGTTTAATGTGTTTCATCGCAGGGCTGAGAATGACTTTCATGAGCTGGTTTGGGAAAATGGTCAGATTCAATCCAGCAAAACTAGAAAGATCCAAGCTTGCAACAACTTATTGTCTCAAAACCTCCAGATAAGAGATAATGATACTGGAGATGGGACTAATTCAAAAACTAGGAAGTTTCCTCTGCTAAATGAAGTTCAAATGTTGATGCCCTCAGCTGAAATGGCCTCGAAACAGGATGATGATATGGTACCTTGGTTGAGTTATCAAATTGACGAGCCTGTGCAGCATGATTATGATTCTGAGCTTATGCCTGAATTATCAGTAGTCACTGGAAACTCCTCCCCAAATCATTTTTCATCGTTTGATGGGAGAAGTAATCGCAGTGGCCTAGTTATGGATTCTATGCATAATGATTTGAGGTTAGAGCAAGATAATGGTACAAAATTTGCTTCAGCAGATGGAAACGGTTCTACTTCTACTCAATCATGTCCCTCACTCTCTCAACATCAGACATCATTTCCATACTTTAGATCCAGAGTTTTGGGTAACAATGGTGATAATATAGGCAATGACACCCATCTTACTGGAAATGATGTCTGTGTTGCGACTTCAGGAGGTGGGTTCCCTAGCATAAAGGTGCCGAAGAAGCAAGATCTCGAACCAGCTTCAACTTCTTCCAGCTTGGTTAATTTCTCACATTTCTCAAGGCCCGCTGCTCTTGTTAAAGCAAATCTTTATAGCATTGGCATGACGGCCAATTCAGGTGCAGGAAGCATGGAAAGAACAGGCAGTAAGGACAAGTTCTTAATCACTAGTGATAGTAATCGTGCTCAATACACGCTCATTGATTCATGTAGTGGTTTACGAAAACAAAATAGGTATCGTAGCCACCCTGTTATAATGTCACCGAAGGTCAATGCTAAACAGCTGGAGGCAAAGCTTCTCGAGGAACCTGCCCATATTGAACAACCTGAGGCCGTGGGTCAAGATGACTCTAAGAAAGACGAAAACGGCTTCCCAAATTCTGCTAAGGTTGCTAGAAATGAATTCACAGACAATGAAAGGAGTGCAGAACCTGCCGTTGCTTCTTCTTCCGTTTGCTCAGGCAACAGTGTAGAGAGAAATTCGGATGATCCAGCTCGGAATTTGAAGAGAAAATATCTCGACCACGAGGAGTCCGAAGGACCTAGTGAAGTAAGCTGAATATCAATGTCGTATTTCTTATTTTTTTTGGACCTTAGAACACCATAACTCTCATTCTTCAATGTGTCAGGATGCTGAAGAAGAATCAGTAGCTGCAAAAAAGGGAACTTCAGTTCGAGGGGGTACTGGCTCCAAGAGAAGTCGAGCAGCAGAAGTACATAATTTGTCTGAAAGGGTTAGAAACCTAAGTATTTATAGAAATTCATATGCCCTGTTGTTTAGTTGTAATTTTTCCTAGTTTTGTAGTTCCATTGGAGTTTCTGATTTGTTTCATCTGGACTTCACTGAAACAGAAGCGAAGGGATAGGATTAATGAGAAGATGCGTGCTTTACAAGAACTGATACCAAACTGCAACAAGGTGGAAACTTTATACCTTCTGCCAAACTTTCTTCACAGTCTTATAAAGTAGTATAGGTTCTTTGCATCGAAATATAGGACAGGAACATTTGTGAAAATGTTGGCTGATGGAAAAATTAAAAAAAACATCTATTGTTGGGAAGTAGTTCATGAGATATAAATCTTAAGTTCATTGGAAATGTGAAACTTTTCGGACGCTTTTGTAAGCTGTACTTTTCCCCGTATCGATGAAAGCTTATGGAACTTCTGCTTCAATTGACGCTTAGCATTTTGACATAATAAGGTGGACAAAGCTTCAATGCTTGATGAAGCCATTGAATATTTGAAAGCACTACAGCTTCAAGTTCAGGCAAGTCTTTTCCATCCATGTTAGTTTTGTTTGTCTTAGGTTTCATGAGCTGTACTGAGCCTAACAGGGTAGGCTCTCCTAACATGAGTTCATTTTGAGCTCAGTTGAGCTGAGCCCATTTTTTGAGAATTGGTTGATCTAACAGAAAACGTTTTCTTGCAGATTATGTCTATGGGATGTGGTTTGTATATGCCATCAATGATGATTCCTCCAGGAGTACCTCATGTCCATGCACCTCATATGGCACATTTCTCTCCGCTGGGTGTTGGGATTGGAATGGATATGGCGATGGGCATACCTGAAATGAATGGTAGATCTTCCACTTGTTCAATGCTTCAAGTGCCTCCTTTTCATGGAGCACATTTCGCTCGGCCATTACCATCAGTGCCAAGTGCTGTGCATAGCTTGGTAGGGTCTAACTGTCAGATGTTTGGTGTTTCTGGTCAAGGACTACCAATGCCATTTCAACCCCCTCCCATGATGCCAATGTCTGCAGGGCCTCTTAAAAGATCAACATTGGGATTGAATGTATGCGATATGTTTGGTCCGACAAAGAATGAGGACGCAACTGTACTCTCTACTGGTTCAAAGGATTTGATTCAGAGCTTGACCATGCAACCAATTCAAAACAAAAATGCCAACGAAAAGAACCAGATGGTTAGTAAATTATGCTAACAACATTGAAATTAGTTACTTGAGAGAATATAATATCCAACTGCAGCTCTTCGTCTTTCTCTATGTTTTGTTTCCTATCTTTCTATACATTAGTGAATTTTGCAGTTGATATTCGATAGTATACAGTTGGCAGACGTGGGAGGGGGATAAATATTGCTGAGGTCTTGGGATATTATTTTTTTTGTCAAACATATTAATGTCTGTTTGTCACATTTCTTGTCAACCTAAACTAGTTGCATTTGCGCATTAATTATTAGCAAATGTGCGCCGTTATGCCGGGAACAGATCACCTGTTCCACAATTGTTGTGTCAGTGCTGTTCCATTGCATCTGGTCCATACATTTATATGGGACCCACACAAATGTATGGACCAGATGCAATGAAACAGCAATTATGAAACAACTGATTTTATTTGCGTTATGCCAGTCTCAAGCAACAAGTGAATATCTTGAAGATTCTAGTTTGGTGCAAATCTCCAAAGATTTAGTACATTGTCAAAATTATGTTGCTTGCATCTGTATATTTACTTACATGACCTTTGTATCATATATAGTGACTAGCTGAAGCAAAAACGTGGCCAAAGTGTCTGTTGTACACTTTTGATTACGATTCTTGATTTATTGAACGGTGGATACTTGACTATGAAGTCTGCTACTCTCTATCTGTTCTCCCATGACAAGATCACGCCCGTAAGAATTATTATCACTTACTCCGAAATATGTGCATTCAGTGTGCTATGGTGAAGATCCATAAGATCTTGCAATGTGAAGTTTTTCAATTGCTCAAAAACACAAAAGTAGTAGGTGTACATTGGCAGACGAACAAATATGGAATATATTTGCATTTGCTGGAGTTCAACGTTGATTCTATCTGTAAGTGGCTAAGTGCACAAGATCGATTGTAACAAGTAATAAAAATTGGAGTATAAAAGAGTATCAATTTCACAAGGATTATAATTACTAAACTTACTAATTCTGGCTAAATGATGCAATTAATGTTAATGAAAATGTTAGAATCAAATGAACAGATAGGATCGATTGTATATGCTTGGGAAAAACAAAACATACATACTTGATGAGTTGTTATACTTCCACCGATTAAAGAACGTAGAACGAGTGTTTTTCTTTCCTGCAAAACCAAATGCCCAGTGTTTGTTCCATATACAAAACTTACACACAGTAAGTTATCCTCACTTTTAAACGTTATCATAGTCTTGCATTTATATATCAGCGATGAATAACCACCATTAGTGGTTATTCTTCCAAGATGACGTTTAGACCCATCATGGGTGTAAAACGACATCAGAAAATTTAATAGAATATAAATAAAGTACTTAGTTAATGAAACAAGATAATTAACTTGTACAAAAGGATCATGATATTGAAATGCTAGGGTTTTGAAGTTCACTTATGTGAAATTTCAATTATCATACAAGATTGATTATTAAAGTTGAAATAACAATTAACCGATTGTATTTATATCTTATCCTAATTTGCACAGTTAACTAGTAATTACCCTATCTCAATATGTAACTCAATCTAATCAAACTCTTTAAGTGTAGTTAATTTGTTAGTTATGATAATAGTCTAGGGAGCCCCTTTCTCTAGATCTAAAATATTCATTCTTCTAAGGCATAAGCCATACTTCACCTCTTAATCTTTCATATAATCCCTAAGATTGAATTTACAATGGCTAGTGATTGGTCTACATTTTATATGTTATTAGGAGAATTTACCTAGTATTTGACGCCTTTATAACATGTTTTATATGGAATTTATTATATCTTTTATATTTAGTTCATTATCTTGCAGGTAATAAATTTAAAGAGAATATGAGATTTAATTCGACTTTCTATATAGTTTTCCAATTGATGATATGTTAGAGTTACTTAGAAGATAATAAGATTGACAACTTTTTAGAAGCCTTAGGGATCTAATTCTTACTAAAAAATATCGAAAAGCGGAGAAGCCAATGGAGCAAAACACAACAAGCATTAAACTTGTTGAGATAATAGGTACTTGTATTTTACGAAGGTTTGAGTTAAGAAGCACAATAAGACTAGTGCTAGAATTAATTATAGACCAACATCAAACTCGTCTTGAATTTACAGAGCAAAATGATGTAAAGATGCTAGTTACAATTTGATGTTAGGCGCTAGTTACACCTTGATTTTCAAAGAGTAAAAGTTGGAGTTGGTCTAGCACTGAGTCTTGGGCATAATATAAGAGGATGCGTAACTGTAGGGTCCGTGAACTCTGGCCACGCGACCGCTACAGTAGAGCCTGGCCTCTACCGCCAGCACTCCAGGTATTGTC
>JANPWT010000006.1:25624531-25635752 GCA_024678245.1 Erythroxylum densum
AAGAAAATGATTTGTGAGTTGAAGAGTAGTTGTAAAATGATGGTCTGAGATGGGAATGAATGTATAAATAAAAGTTGGAAAGAAGATAGACAATATAGACAATAGTTGAAAATTCAGAGAATGGTGGCAGTACATGAATAGGATAAACCATCGACTTTTGGCTTTCGATAATTTTTGACTAAATTTGTATATCTAAGGGTAGTGTGAAATAGTGGTAAATGGGTTGAATGAAATGGAGTAGAAAGACTATAAATAAAAAAATTGAAGTGTTGGATTTTAGAAAATGGAAGTCTGGAAATTTTCTGGGAATGAATAGTTGAGAGTTGAATCTTTGATCTAAACTTTCATGAATTTAATGTATTGATTTAGGTAGATTTTGATAAAGTTGTATTCTAGAAAGTTTTAGTTTAGCTTTCTAGCTTTCCAATGGTATATAGTATGGAATTTTTGGATATCAGAGTCAAAAGTTATGGTCCTTATAAGTAAAGATTCTCAGGAGTATAGCATGTATCGTCTAGTGAGGACGTATCGTCTAGTGAGAATGCTTCGTTGGTAAGGACGGATCGTCTTGTGAAGATGCTTCGTCTGGTGAGGACGCTTCATCTAGTGAGGATGGATCGTCTAGTGAGGATGGATCGTCTAGTGAGGACGCTTCATCCAGTGAGGACATATCGCCTGGTGAGTACGCTTTGTCTGGTGAGGACGTATCATCTGGTGGTGACATCATATCGTCTGGTGCAATATTCATTTGATCCTATCATCTAGTCCCATTTTTTACCCTCTAAACGATAGAATTTGCATTTGAAGTCTTCATAAAAGTTGTAGATCTGGAAGTCCTCTTCGAAACCATTAAAAGAAAACCTTAATTCGAAATCTTTAGTGAAAGTTATGTGAATTGTTCCGAGATAGGTACAATGTGATTGAGGACATGAGTATGGTTGATTCTTTTGGCCATAACTTCATAACCAGACCTCCAAATGAAGTAATTCTTATACCAATAGATTCTTAACACATTTTTCAATCTCTCGAAAAAATTTCGTACCATTTTGAATTGAATTGAAAAAGGTTGATCAAATGAAAGTGTGGAATCTGTTGGAACAGTGAAATAGGATTATCTTACTAAACACACTTCAGTATTTTGATTATATCTAGATCTGTAGGATTCCAGAGTAAACTAGAGAAATAGGGATACAAATCATATATAAAAAATTTGAATTGTGATTCTGTCTCTAAGATGTTCAATTTTTGGCTAGAAGTTGTATATAGTCTACTGTTTTGGATAAGGCAGTCCAAAAATGTTCGAGGTATATCTTCCAAATTACTGAACCAAATTGAGTGATTTTGGTGTCGATAGAAACATAAGACATAGAGGCACACTTTTATAGAAGAGTTTCACCTTCTGATTGAACATGAACAGTAGACCTGAAAGTGTGTCTAAGAAAAGTCTGAAGTGATTCAATGAGAAATGAATTGTGAATTTAATGGTGTTAGTGAGGCATAAAACTAAGTATAAATTATACTTAGATGGGATTTGAAATGAGAATGATTTTGTGATGAAACTAATGGATAAATACCTAGGATTATTATGAACATGCATTGTACATATTTTATTATATACATGTACATTGTTAAACACTTATGATTGTATAAATTGTGATGGATGTGTATGTGCTATTTGATATAGAGGAGCAACTAGAACGTCAACCTCCAGACGTTGCCAGAATTTCCAGGCGTTAGCTTCGGGAGCAACTTGTGAGTAACCTAGATAGTTTCTCTCAATTATTGTTTGTTTAAATTATGTTTTGACTGATAAATGGATGTGAATTAAATTTTGTTGATTTCTGGACAGAAGGTTCGATGAATGTGAAATGTGGAGTGTATATTGAAGTGCTGCTTGAATGTGAATGTGAAGAACTATGTGTTTTGTAATATGATCAATTGCGATAGATGCCTTCCATACATGAGTGTACAATCAGATAATGACAGTTGTGGCCAGAGCAACCACCGATCAGAGCTTAAAGCTCAAAGTGTGAAAAGATCCTCGAGCTCAGACAGTGATTAAGAGCCTAAGGCTCACTATGTAAAATGGGCCCTGTATCCTCATCGAATAAGGGACAGTTATTAATGAGCCCGGTATCCAAAATGGATGCTGGACAGTTTAGGCACTCGGTCACAACAACGTAACAATGGGAAAAGAGTCTTATGAGCATTTCATATGTATTTTTAACTAGTATGTGGATTGTTTGAAATGCCAAATTGATTTGCTCTTAAATGTAAATGTGATATGTGTTCATTATGCAAAGTTGTGAATTGTATGTTATATGAATTGTTGTGTTGCATGAATTGAGTGAATCATCGATGATAGTTACCTCATTAAGTTCGCAACTGTGGATTGTGATTTGGCAAGAGAAATCATGGCTTAAAAGTCGGTCAGCTGGGATTTTGGGATGGTTTAGATAGATTTTATATATTTTCCTCTTTCATGTAGTACTTTTGTACTAGGTTTTGAGGATGCACATGTAGTAAAGGTTGAAAGACACAATGTAGACTTTCGGTTTTACGCAATGAAATGAGGAAAAAGTTGGTTTTTAAAATATTGTGATTTTCTTTTGATGCCTATAAGGTATTAATGTTATGATGCCAAGTGAAGTGAATGTAGTGATCGAATATAGTGTACTGTTATCGTAGGATATGTATCGGAATGACCCCTGGGTGTCCCGGTGTGTACCCTGTGATAAGGGAGTGCTACACTATATGAATCAATGTCCGAATAAAGCAAACATGGTTTTGCAAGATGGTGGTTATGAGATAGAAATAGAGATGGAAGAAGAAGCACATTTGGAGGATTCTAGTGATGCTGAATATCCAAACCAAGGTCCGTTGATGGTCCTTAGAAAAGCCCTTAACATGCAGGTTCAGGATGATAAAGAAGTTGTCCAATGAGAGAACATCTTCCATACGAGATGTTGAGTTAAAGGAAAAACGTTTAATCTGATCATTAGCGGTGATAGTTGTGCCAATGTCTTAAGTACTTATTGGTGGAGAAGCATGGGTTGACAACTTTGCCACATCTGAAGTTGTACAAGTTACATTTATTGAAAGATAGTGGAGAAGTTTGAGTTTTGAAACAAGTGTTGTTGAAATTCTTGATTGGGAAATACCAGGATGAAGTAAAATGTGATGTAGTGTCGATGTAAGCATGCCACATATTGATAGGGAGACCATGGCAATTTGATAGGAGAATTCTTCACGACGATTATCGGAATCGTTATAGCTTTGAAAAGGAGGGTAAGAAGCATACTTTGGCTTTTATAGAACAAAAACAAATCTATAAAAATCAGTTGCAGATTTTTCAGTCACTTGGGGATACTTTAAAGGGAAATACTAGTGAGAGTTCCGGAATGGTGAGAGATATATGTAAGGATAAGAGTGAATTAAACACTTCAAACACTTGAGGGAAAAAGAGCTTATTACCAAAAGAGAGAGATGTGAGATATAGCTACTATGCTAATAGGCAGATGATATTGGTGGTTTTCAAATAGACCTATATTTCAATTTCTAATGCTAACGAGTTGCCTAGTGTGTTTGTTAATCTTTTTTGGGAGTTTGAAGATCTATTTATGGAAGAGATGTTAGAAGGATTACCACTAATTTGGGGAATTGAGCACAAAATCAACTTTGTGTCTGGAGCGGTGATACCGAATAAACCCACTTATCGAAGCAATCCTGAGGAAACGAAAGAGATGCAACAACAAATAGATGAGCTGTTAGTTAAGGGTCTCATTCAAGAGAGTATGAGTCCTTGTGCTGTACCAACACTGTTATTACCAAAAAAGGATGGTTCGTGGAGAATGTGTGTTGATGAGCACACACAAGAAAGATGCCAAAACTTTTAAATATTTTCATACCCCTTATTTAAAGAAAACAAAACACAACTTTAAATAACTCAAACACATTTAGACGTTTGTTTGAAAAGTCACCTAATCTTTTAAAACGAGAGTAAACACTTTATCATGAATACTCTGAATTACTCAATTAGGACATTGTTTCAAGTAGCTACTAGCACCATTTTTTATCTTTAACCTTTTTATTTAGTTTGAAACTAGTAGAGTGAATTTATTCAATGCTCACCTATTCACTTTATATATTTTTTTATGATTCCATTTTTCATGTGGGATAATGAAATTTTAAAGTTTACATTTAACTTAATTGTATATACAAATTTTATAAGAAGTATCATAATGCAAATTAAGTATCTATTCTCAAAATTAATGAAGAAAATTAAATTAAACTTAATGATAACCTAAATAAATCAAATCACAGTATCAACCTTATGATGATTCATCTTGATCAAAATTAATACTTTGAAAGTTAACATTTATTTGAGTTGTTCTTAATAAGTTAATTACAATAAAGTTGATAAGCATAATCATTAAGTCTCTCCTTGACACTTAGGTTGTACATTGTCCTCAATATGTACAAAATAGAAGAATAATGAAAACAAGGGAAATAATAGAAAGGAGGTAAGGATAATTGATACTTCCCTAAAAATAAAAATCATTACCCTTATCCAATGCCATTAATATCCATCATGAGCTGATAAAAATTTGATCTCTATTTAGCTTGTAGGAGTAATGTTGCCTTAATAACCTTTAAAACTCCATCAAGATTTAACACAAGTATGATAATAAGCACTAATGTTAAAAGAATGTGAAAACAAACTTAAAATCATGAGTTTAAAACTTAAAAACAAACTAAACTATTTTTAATGATCCTAAAAGCTATCAAATTAAAACAAAAGGTTCTAAAGAATAGGTTACCTGCAATTAGTGCTTCTTTATGAGTCTTTTAAATGGGCTTCTCTTTAAACCCTTCATCATCTTATTTCTAAATTCAATGACATACATCCATTTATCTTTCTAAACAAAGGTTTCTTAGCTTTTAGATATGTCATATGTTGTAGTATAATATGATCATATTGTATTAAAGTAATAATACCATATGAATTAGTTAATGCCCTTAAAAGGTTAGTGAATAAATTACATTCTTTTAAGAATTAGGATTAAGAGGATGCCTTATTATTATCTGATATTCTAAACAAATGAAGTATGGAGACATATCTTATGCTTTATATTTGTAAAACCTTTACGTTTGCAAGTAAAATTTTTACAGTTGAACTATAAAATAGTTGGTTTAATTGTTTAATCTTTACAATAAAAAGTAATGTTTTGCATTCATTTCTTTTTTTTTTACTTTCTTCATTTCTTATTTTAATGTATTATCAAACTCTTTAACTCACTGATACTTTTGAATAGTTGATAATTCGTTTTCTCCATAATTAAGTTTAACTTTGTTCCTTTAAATTTGTATATAAGCTTCATATAATATAATCAAGTTTCAACTAACTTTGAAGGCCTGATATGATTTTGCATTACTATAATTTGATCAAAGAATTTTCCTCTTTTCATATTTTTAATAGTTAAAATTCCTTTTTACATCAATTACATTTGACCTGCTTCATCTAGATTTGCAAATAATTGTTACAAAGTAACATCAATTTTTCACTATAGTGTTAGTTTCCTTTTTTCCCCTAGGTTTCTTATAGAGGTTTTAAAAAAGGAACAACTTATAAAAACATGTTTTTCCTTACCATTGCTATCATTTCCTGTTTCTAAAAAATTAATAAATCATAACAATTTCAATGAAACACAAATTTTGTACTTTTTTTCAATTGAGACAATTGATTTTCAAAACCAATAACAACATTCTAATGATCTTTCTTTTTTCTTTCTTCTTTTTATTAGTTCCTTCTAGGTTCTTCATTTGTTTTCTTATTTGTTTTTGTCCTCCATCATCTCGTCCACTATTTAAAAATCGACAAACACTTCATTATCTATTAGATCTATTTTTGGAATGTAAGTAAAATTTCATTTCAAAAGGTGAAAATTACATAATGCATGAGGTTACATGTCTAAAGAATGGAGCTCATACTAATAAAGAAAGTGCACATTAGATAACCAAGAGCATTGTATTCTAAATGTTCAATTGAAATCTAATAACATTAGATAAGAGTAGATAATTAGTATTGATCATGGTCGTCATCCTTAGCTTGAGCAATAAATGGTTCCATCCATATTCTTTGAACTCCTCAGTCTTAACAAAGATTTTAGTACTTCTCATCCTCCGGATGTAGTGTACTAACATAGAAAAACCAAATTTGAATAACCTTTGATCTTCTCTATTAGTCCATCTCAGTTTGCCAGCCCAAGTCAAAGTATTCATCCAACTAAGATGATCGTCTTGTAAGCCAAAGATATTGACAAAAGCACTCCATAGTAGTTTGGTTTGAGAACATTTAAAGAAAATATAGTCTAAGGTTTCGATTTGTCCAAAGCATAAAAGGTAATTAGTGTCCAAAATTTGGAACTCAGTTCTATCTTTGGTTCCCAGTTTTCATAAAACAGCTAATCATAAGATGAAAGAGTGAGCTGGAGCAATATTTGATCCCTATATCAATATGTAAAGTGGAAACCTTAATGTGGGTCATAGTAATAAGTCTTTGCATGGTTGAGGTGTAAATTTTTTATACTTGTTTAGTTCCCATGTGATATGTTTGACTTAGAATGTAAGAAGGCCATTTCTTAACAATAGGACTGACTCCTCTACACATATGCAATGACTAGTGCCACCTGTTATTTCGAATCAGAGTTTGGACTTTAGTATCTTTGGAGATAGATCCTCTTAAGGCTATAAAAAGGTTAGTGTTATATAAAGGCTCTAAGGCATACCAATTATCAATCCAAAAAGAAGTGTTCTTCCCACTGCCAACGTGATGCTTGATATAAGGATGTATGAAGGATCTCATTTGTAAATTTTTTTGAAAAGTGTAAGATTGCAAAGTAATTTGAAAAATAAACCAAATGCTTTTTTGTTTATTGTGAAACATGTGAACCCAACTTACCTAAAGGCTTTATTTGTCCCAAAATAACCTCCATAATCTTTTTACCAACAAAATTTTTCTCATTCTACTTGCTGAGTTAATTCCCAAACCTCTATATTGCTTAGGAAGACATAAGACGCTCTATTTAACTTTGGATAAGTTTCCCCGTCTTGAATTCTGTCCATTCCATATGAGGTCTCTAATACTTCTGTTAATTTTATTTAGAACTCCTTTTGGAATAACTAAATGCGATAACTAGTTAATATAAGCAAATTATTAAGAATGGTGATGGCTAACTATACTCTACTCCATATGATAAGAACATGTTATTCCATTGAGAGAGTCTTCTGCTAACTTTTTCAATAACAGTTTTGCGTTAAGCTTCTTTGTAGAAATGGGGACATCCAAATAAGTGAGAGGTAGTCGGTGTAAACTGAGTCCAACATCTACTATCATAATCATTAGATGCTAGTGTACATTGAGTCTAGCATCTATTAGATTTTTACTTAGGTCATATAAATCTGTTACCTCAAATATCTAGTTTTAATGAGTTAGTGTAGATCATATTTGCAACTTTAAGTTACATCTCCTTTATTTTTTCTATCTAGTATATTGAAAAGGGATTATACTTATGATTGATGCGTGGTATGCTTATGTAGTTTTTAGGTTATTTCTAAGTTTATATGTCATTAAGAAGGGTTTGTTTATTTGATTATCCTTACTTAGGTAGTGATAATACTAATGGTAATAGTAGATGTTTACTATTTCCATAGTCGGGTTTTATATTTTGATCGCTTTGGAATTTCTTGGTCACTTTTTACCTGTGAAGCTTGTCAATAATAAGAATTTATTATAAAAATTACAAGAATAAAGCGATTCTTATATGCTGAATATTACTAATTTAGGCTCTTAAGTGGGTTGCGAAGTAAACAATAACACTATGTCTTATAACCTTATAAATTTAAGGGCAATAACTTTGACATTTTTAATACAAAAAATGTGATTGTTTGTTTGGTACTATCGTAAAGCTATCGTATAGGCTTAACTTTTTCCTTTTCTCGACATCAAATTAAAAAAGAAAGTTCTTAATTTTGGCACTAAAAATAATATAAGAAGATAAGAAACATCCTTTTCTCTAGTCCACAAGATGGATGTTTCAATCTTCTTCCATAATTTGTTGTCATTGTTTAAGTTGCTTTCATTACTTCAATCCTAGCTTTCACATTCCTTCTTCATCTATTACCTCCACTTCTATTCTAGCCACCTACCTCCTTTTCACTTTTAGTAATATGGCAGGTAGCCATGACAGTTTCTTAAATCTCATTTCCTCTTCATTTGCCCCCTGTAAACTATAGTTATTCACCTATTGTTCCAAACACTAACCCTCAACCTCCCTATTTAAGCCTTCCTCAAACATCGCAAGTAGTTTCTTTGGATGTCCCTAAATGCATATGGACATAGGTTGTAGGTGATTCAAACACTGGTTCTCAGCTACATTACTTTCCACTTAATAGATTAGATGAGTGCCCCATTGAACGTAGTAGAAAGCATCACTTTTTTACTTTAATCAAATACACCCAAGTAATTCTAGTGCAACAATCAATGAAAGTAACAACCATCGATTTCTAGATAAAGAATGGAACACGGCCTGACCGTGTAAATTCACACGGGCAGTGTAATTCCAGGCACAGGGGCACATTTTCACCAGAATGGAACACGGCCTGACCGTGTAAATTCACACGGGCCGTGTGTTTTGACCCCCTAAAAAAACCAAATTTCAATTTTTTGTCTTCATGAAAGTTGTAGTCCTAGATGTCTACTTTCTAACCGTCTAAGAACTAAGTCAATCCTATATCTAGAATGAAAGTTATAGTGTTTGCGCCAAAGTATGTTACATTGGAGAAAAGTTTTGATCATGGTTGCTTTTTTCGACCATAACTCCTTCGCTAGACCTCCAAATGACTTGGTTCTTGTGGCAATGGGTTCCTAACACATCTTCCTACATCTCCACAAACATTTGTATTAATTGGAGTTGAATTGAAAGAGATTGAGCAAAAGAAAGTTTGATGGTCCGTTGGAATAGTGTCAATGGGAGTAGTTTTACTGATCATACTTCAATCTTTTGCTTATATCTAGACTTAGAGGATTCCAAATGAGATGATTCTTTCTTTTTAGTAAACTAGAGAGATAGGGCTACAAATCTTATGAAGAAGCTAAATTTTTATTCAATCCCTAAGATGTTCAAATTCGAGATAGAATTGGGTTTAGTACACTTTGAACAGTCCATCAATGTTTAAGGTATATCTCCCAATCTACTAAACCAAATTGAGTGATTTTGGTGCCAATGGAATCATAAGACATAGAGGAACACCTTTCTAGAAGGGAGCTTGATCAAATTATTTCATCTTCACTTTCCTTTTTAATGTGAATCATAGACCCGAAAGTGTGACGTGGGAAAAGATGAGTTTTGCTTTGTGAATGATGTTTGCAATCAAATTTATAGAATGATACCCCGGGAATTGTCATGAACATGCATCGTACATATATGTGCATGAATAAATGCTTATAATGGTGCAACATTATTAATGTGTGTGCAACGTATTGCATAAATGGGTTGTGCAGGTCACAAGTCCGCAAACAGGCGTTTCCAGAATTTGGAAGCAACTGCTAATCTGGAGCGTACTGTGAGTAGACCTAGATGGTCTTACTTTATTGTTTGTTAATTGAATTCTGGTATTATTTGACTATTGGATGATTGTGTAAATGTGATTGAATATGTGGGGTTTCGGACAGGAGGTCCGATGATTGTGATGATTGACTTGGATATTGAAGTGCTATTTGTTTGTGAATTGGAAGAACTAAATGTATTGAGTGATTGCTATGTGTTTCCTGAATGTGTAAATTGCATGCAAGTGAAAGTGTGATTTCTCAACTATCTGTTGCATACCGGACTACGGTCCGCTGATAAGCGAATATGAGTGAATAAGAGCATGCAATTATGAGTGATGCATTTCAATGCATATGAATGACGGTTGAATTCTCAACACTAAGGTTAAATGCCGGACTAAGGTCCGATGATATGGGAATGAATGTGTTTACGAAATTGTGAGTGATGCATTTCGTTTCATGAATGCATGTCATATAATGGTTGTTGTGACTAGAGTAGCCACTGATCAGAGCTACAAGCTCAACGATTAATGAGCCCTAAATGAGACAGCTATCAATGAGCCCTACATGGGACAGTGACCAATGAGTCCTACATGGGACAGTTATCAATGAACCCTATATGGGACAGTTCAGGCACTCGGTCACAATAGAGTAACAATTGGAAAGTAAGTCTCATATACACTGAGTATGCATGACATAAATGATTAAATGATATTGAATGTGAAATAATTGAAAAAGTTTATGTGATTCAAAATGATTGTTAATGAAATGATATGAACATGGGAAATATTGTGATAGAGAAGCTATTGGGGTAGAAAAAATTAGAGTTGAAACCAAATAGAGCCATACAGATTGTCTTAATGTTCATCAAATATATGCTTTATTAGTTACACCAGTAAAGACCAATAGATAAAATATCTTGAATTCAGTTATATAAGTTTTAAAAGTTTCATCATTAAATTAAAAGGATTAAAAAATTAAACACTAAATAAAAATATTTAAAAAATTTATTCACCTTTAAATTTGTTATTATTTTGAAATTAGAAAAATGGCCTCACATCTAACTCTTTGATATTTCCTTTTAGGCAACGTAAACAAAATTATCACTTATGCTTATTTTTCCTTTTATACTTAAAGGTGATTCTATCTAAATTGAAAGTTGGGTAAAAGTTAAATTTAAATTCTTATGTTGAAGCATAACTAGTTAAGTTGAAAAAACATGTGATTCGAGACTATCAATGTTATTACGAGTTTATAGACTTGGACAATAGTATCAATATAAATAACATAACTTTAAAGAGTACTAATTGAATATGAGACTGTAGTGTAAAGTGAAGTAGCAAAATATTGTACTAAAATTTGTATCAATTTTAATATTAGTACTCATTAATATTGGATAATATTTTTTTAAAAAAATAAATTATAAAATATTCTCTTAATTTTATATAATTAAATTTTAGTTTCTTTTATGTTTAAAATTAAAAATCAAAAATTAACTTTAAAACTCTATTTATTGACACGGACATGAAAAAATCTCATATTTAGGTATAATAACTATTTTAAAATATTTTTATATTTAAATAATTTAATTTTTAAATTTTTAATTTCAAATTT
>JANPWT010000006.1:25682424-25699101 GCA_024678245.1 Erythroxylum densum
CTCTCAGTGTTTGAGCTTTGAAGGTCCATAACTTGCACACTCCTAACATCCTTGGCTTCATCTTTAAAAGTTCTAGCATTCCTTTCAGCCCAAATATGGTAAGCAATAGTAGATAGAAGGATTGGGAAATTATTAATGTCTGAAGTTCTTGTATTGGAAGCAATATTAAACCAGGTGAGAATAGAAGGAAGGTTTGGCTGATTAGGGTAATGTAAATGAAAGTGTGAGAGGCATCGGTCTGAAACTAATTTAGAGAATGTACAGGCAAAAAATAAGTGGTCAATGGTTTCATTTGCCAATAAATAAAAGGAACAGTGGTTAGGAGTTTGGAGGTAGGAAAGTTTTTTCCCGAGTTGTAACTTTTGAAGGAAAGCAAGCCAAAGGATAAAGAAGCACCTAGGTCTACTACCTTTAGACCATACTAGCTTGTGCCAAGGTACTTCCTGTAAAGGAGGTCTTAAGAATTTATAGGCTAAATCATTAGAATACTGTCTTGAGGGACTAGCTAGCCATTCCAGACAATCAGGTTGGATATTATTGGGTTGGTACAGAGGTGTTTCTAGATTTCTAATGAACTCGATGGATACATCATGCCATCTCCACTCATCATGGTTTATTACTTCAAAGACTCTTACTGTCATTGGAAGCTCTGAGCCATTGATCTCTCTTGGTGAAGAGAAGTTCTGCGGGATTCCTCTCAGGTGCTAGAGGTCTTGCCATAAAAGAGTAGATATACCATTGTCAATCCTAAATCTGAATTGGTTCCACATTTTATCTCTCACATACAAAATTTTTCTCTAACTCCAAAAACTATTATGGGTAGGTTGGGCACTCCAATAGCTTTTCCTTCTCAGGATGATGATATACACCCACTTTACCCATAAGGCCTCCTTATCTTCAAACAGATTCCAGATCCGTTTCCCTAACAGGAAATGGTTTCAAGTAGTCAAATGTTTCACTCCAAACCTCCCTCCTTTTTTGATCTACTAATGTCACTCCACTTAACCTTGACATAAGATTTCGAATCAACCTTCCCCGCCAACAAAAAATTCCAAAGCCTAGTCTCTATCTCCTTAAGAATGGAAGAAGGAAGTATGAAATGGGTAGACCAGTATACTTGGAAAGAAGAAAGGACTAAAATAACCAATTAGATTCTACCAACATAAGATAGACTTTTGTGAGTCCATCTGTTGATCCTCTTATCTATTTTGTCCAAAAGGGGGAGGCAATCCCTCCTAGATAACTGATCTGTTATGAGGAGTACCCCTAAATATCATATGGGAAGAGTACCTTGTTGGAGTCCAGAAACAAGTTTCATTTGATGATTCAGATAATTCACATCCGGGGATTAAAAAAAATGACTCTTGGAAGTATTCATATCCATGCCAGAAAACATAGAGAAAGTACACAAGGAATCAAGCAAGGTCTGAGCAGATAACAAATCCGTATAATGAAACATCAAAAGATCATCAACAAAAAGAAGATGATTGAGTTTAAGGCATTGGCATCTCCAATGGTATTTAAATGAAGGGCTATTCTTCGTACAAGCTTTCAAATTTCTAGAGAAAACTTCCATGTAGATTATAAAGAGGAAAGATGATAAGGGAGCTCCCTGTATTAAGCCTGACTTACCTTTAAAGAATCTAGAGGGGGTTCCATTGATTAAGATTGAATAGGAAGGAGTGGTTATGCATTCTTTGACCCAGTCTAGGAACTTCAAAGGAAGGCCTACTGCTTCTAGAGCATTATGAAGGAAATCCCATTAAATTGAGTCATAGGCTTTTTAAAGGTCCACTTTAAAAGCACACCTCTTCTGATTATTAGAAAGGTGATAGTTCTTGAAGATCTCTTGGGTTAATAGGATATTGTCCCCTATTCTACGGTTCTTAGTGAAAGCACTTTGATTGGGGCTAACAATGAGAGGAAGGACTTCTCTGAGCCTATTGGCTAAAATTTTAGCTGTCACCTTATAGAGCAAGTTGCAACAAGAAATAGGTCTATAGTCTAAAACTGTGGAAGGGTGAGCCTTTTTGGGGATGAGTGAAATGAATGTGAAGTTAAGCTCTTTGAGGAGTTTTCCATGGCGGAAAATTTTTGAATGGCTCTAGTGACTTCCTCCCCAATTATAGGCCAGGTTTATGTGAAGAAGAACTCATTAAACCCATTTGGGCTAGGGGCTTTATTGGGATTTAGAGAGTTGAAAGTCGTTTTAATCTTTTGAGCTGAAACTTCAGCAATAAGAGAACCGGAAAGGTTTTTAGACAAAAGGTTAGGAAAAAGATTTCCCACAAACTTTTTGAAAGAGTAAAGAGCCTTTTGAGTCCTTATAGTACCTTAAAAGTATTCTAGGAATTGATCTTGAATTTTTGTGAGACCTACTATCATTTTCCCATTTCCCACTTCTAAGGAATGTATGGAATTTCTGTTTCTGTTGGCAAGGAGTGAATTATGGCAGAATTTGGTGTTTCTATCCCCTTCTCGGAGCCATTTGATCCTAGAAGACTATCTATAGAAGGATTCCTAATCCTCTAATGTTCTAAATAACTCACTAATAGCCACTGATTCCTAAGCAATCATATTATAGGATCTAGGTAAAAGCCTTATTTGATCCTTAATGTTGATTAAGAATAACTTGGCATCTCTCTACTCTGATGTTCACATCCCTTAACTGACTAGAATTCATGATTTTGAGAGTTTTTTTTACTATCTTAAGCTTTGACGCTACACCATACATAGGAGTTCCCTGAACTTGAGAGGACCATACATCCTCGACAGTTTGCAGGAAACTGGACTGAGAAGCGAGAAAATTAGAGAATCTGAAAGGTGAATTTCTCTTCTGTTGATGAACAATAGACCTAACTACTAAAGGAGAGTGGTATGAGATGTGTGGATTTTGAATGACACAATAAGAACTAGGAAACCTAAGACTCCATGTCGAGTTGATAAGGGTTATATCTAACTTCCTAGTAATGAAGGAATCTCCACTTTGTTTATTGTTCCAAGTAAAACTTGGACCACTGGAGTTTAGATCAAATAAACCATTATCCCCTAAAAAACTGTCGAAAATCACTCATCCCACTCATGGCAGAGGAACTAGAAGGATCAGCCTCATAAGGAAATAATATAGCATTAAAATTCCCTGCAATAACCCAAGGGAATTGACCTACCGAAGGGGTAATGTTGGACAGACCAGACCAAAGAAGCTTTCTATGGTTGAGGTTATTTTCCCCATAGACATAAGTAACTAGGAATGATTCAGAACAGGACCTAGGAGACAATTCCACATGAATAAATTGTTTAGAAGCACTTATGATTGAGCACAAAAGGTGATCAGGATTCCAGGCAAACGTAATCCTAGCATTGGAAGATCGATCTATATTACTGTAATAATTCCATCTAGGAAACAAAGAAGTGCAAACATTATTCAAATAGGAGGGAGATCTAATCCTAGATTCGATTAAACAAACAAAAGAAACTGAGACTCTTTTTAGCCAAGCATGAATAGCTAGTTGTTTTCTGGGGTTGTTTAGACCCCTCACATTCCAAAAAACCAAGTTCATAATCCAAAAACTAGAAACTAACAACCAACCTACTTCTGTTTCCTTCTAGTTTTTCTATTTGTCCTCACTGTTAATTCCCCCTCTGCCCCTCGCTTAGTACCAAGACTATTTGGAACCAATTTAAAAATTGGAAAGGAAGATATACCTACCTAATTTACTGCAGAAGTGTTGAGATCTCAATGTCTCCACCAAAATCTTCTTGTATTTGTTGATTCTAGTTCAGGGCTGAAGGACTCCCTACTGAGATTGCATCTATACCTTCTTGCTTTGTCATCTCAGGAATATGTTCTTGCTGTGGAGGGCCTTGTTCCTTACATGGCTCGGATGAACATTCTGGTACTCGAATGTCCTCCTGACTTTGATCTGTTATCTCAGGGTTAAACTCAGGTGTCAGATGTAGTTAGGTAGAAGTGTTTGGTAGCATCTCCTTGCTCTTTTCCAACTCTTTTTGAAGACCAATCTCAAAGACTCTCCCTGTTGGAGCCCATTCCTTTTTGTGCTCTTACTGGTCTGGTCTCCATTCGTATTCAATCCTGATTTCCTTAAAAAAAAATTTGCCCCTTCTCACTGTACGTGGCCAATTGGAAGGCAGAGGGTCATTTCCTTTGTAGTTCCAGTTCCACACACATACGAGCATAGACTATCCTAGATATCCTTGCTGTCTGCGAATCCATTAAGAGTGGATATCCCACTGCACTTGCTATCCTACCCAAACCTTCAGTATTCCAGTATTCAACTGGAATGTTGTAGAACATAGCCCACATTGGAGCATACTTTACTACTTCGTATTCCCTTCCATTAAGACTCTACTTTCTCATAAATAAAGTCTTCCATTGGATATGCCAAGGTCCCATTTCTAGCATTGTCTTCTGTGGATGCCTCTATACCTTCTGAGACAATTGCCTTCTAAGTCTTGATAGTCTTAGATTTTTAAGGAGCTAGGGGTTGGGAAGAGAGAGCAGGGTCGAAGCCCTGATTGGTGTTGGTAGATGGGGTTTAAATATGGTTAAGGGAAGGGTTCAATTTCTGATTTGTTGTTGGGTGAGGAACGATGGTGTTTGGATTGGTATTTTGGTTATGGATTTGGTTGCGATTTGGGATTTCCGATTTTTGGGGTATAAAAGCAGGAATTAGGGTTGGTAAGGGGGTGAGAGGGGTGAGAGTGTGGACAGGAGAGGAAGAAGAAGAAGAAGAAGAAGCCATAGATGGGGGCTGAGAAGTTCATGTCAGTAGTTGCTTTTGTCATCCTCCTATTTTGAATAATTTTGGAAGGAAACGTTTCATCAAAAGAAAGGAATATTACAAAACCATGAAATTATGCACATCAATCTTCCCGCATCAACTTTGGTCCTGCCTCTTTAGGAAAAACAAAAAAAAAGCTTTGTTTTCTGCATATATAAACGGTCTTTAAACAACAAGAATTAGCAGTATATACTCTAAGCTGTCTACAACTATGACAAACAACGAGTATAATAATGTAAATCTCATTAACATGATTTTGGGCTGTAGAACCGTACGGTTGAGTATTGAGCTGATAAATAGAAAACCGATGTTTTTTGAATTGTTAACTCATCAAGCCCTAATAGTTGATTAGATGGAAACAAAAACAAGAATCAATCTTATATATCTCATGTGTAGTGTTTCGAAATGTTAAATTTGCAATCTTCTTGAAGGACACTAATCACGGAATTAGCTCTTCGATAATTATATATGGAAGCTACAAACTTGTAGCTGGTGCAATTTTTTGGTATCCCTGTCTATAAATAGCTAGGACCAAATCATGAATCTTCAAGTTAAAGTTCATATAATCAACCACTTAATCCACAAAAATGGAAAAGGCTTCCAGGTTCATTGTCTCAACCTTGACTGTAGCAACCATTGTCCATGCAGTTCTCGTTCGTGCAGGAGATCCAGATATTCTTAAGGATATCTTGGTTCCTCCGAGTATTGACCCGAACAATATAACAAGGCAATACTTAACGTACACAGGCTTCAGGCTGCTCCGAAAAGCTAATGTAACTGGGAAAACAACAGCTTTAATAGCTAAAGCGTCAGTCAAGGAATTCCCAGCCCTGGAAGGACAAGGAATATCGGCTTCTATGATCATATATCCTCCTTCAGGAATCAATCCTCCTCATATTCATCAAAGAGCATCTGAACTGCTAATGGTGTTACATGGAGAATTGGAAGTAGGGCTTATTGACTCATCTAATAAGCTCTATAAACAAACTCTTCAGAGTTCTGACTTGTTCATCTTCCCTAAAGGGCTTGTTCATTACCAGATAAATACCAAAAGTGATTATCCTTCTTATGCTGTTGCAATGTTTGGAAGCGCAAGTGCTGGAACAATTTCTCTTCCTAAAACCCTCTTCGGAACAGGGATCAGTCCGGACATACTCTCAAAGGCCTTCAAAGTTGATGGGGATACGATATCAAAGCTAATACGAGGCACTCAGTAGCCTACTTATCTCTTATCATTGTCATTTTCCTTTTTATGTCTACTAATTAATTTTGATTAGTTTGAATAAAGAAACACAAATAAGTCTCTATGATGACTCGAAATCGTGCTCATCATACACACTAAAACACTTTCGTTACTTTCGCAAAGTGAAAGATCCAAGTTTCACTCTTCCCATGCGGACTATTTTGATTGAGAATGATTATTTCTATTCCAAAAGATTGCAACCCTGACTTGGTTGCCAATTGTCCAAATTTGCTTCTACACGGATTCTTTTTTCTTCCACAATTTACTAACATATCGCCCTAAATTTTTCTGTAATATCCTTCCACAAACGCCTTTAAACATTCCTTTACGAGGAAATACACGCCCCAACTTTGAAGCAGTATCTTTAAAAATAAAAATTTTGCGATTTTTTAACTATTAGCTATGATCAGAATATGCTACTTTTGATATTTGTAGCTAATAATTTTTATAACATTTTTTAGCAAAAAGCTTTAAGATATCAAAATGTTTTTAATAGCTAAAACTCGAATTTGATCCAAATCTCATAGTTATTAACTATGTTTTGAGACTGCGGAATAAATTTCATAGGCAATAATTTTTAGCTACGCAAATATTTTTGTAGGGAAAAAGAAGAATCCAAAAGCAATAAAAATGACTTCGTTTTCCCTTAAACAATGTCATTCGTTTTAGACTGATAACCTGAAAGCACTATTTCAGCTGCCCTAATGACATCTTTATCTTCACACTTCATAGTTTTCGATCATCTATGTTCATTTTTTAGCTACTTACTTTTGTGTTGGTGTTCCTCCTCTTATATCTTTGTGATTTCCATATAAACGATATTTGTTCTACCTATTCATAAGTGTTCCTCTTATTGCATCAAAATCTAATCCTCAAGCAATTGTCTCATCTATAACTACTTTCCTATAGCACTAATCAAGAATGTATAAACAACCTCCTCTTCTTTTTTGGGTTACATATTGCTATGCTAGATAACCTAATCTTGTTTCTTGTTGTTATTAATTATCCTTAGGGGAATGTTCAAGGAAATTTAAGTATTTAGAATACCTACAAGACTTTATACCATTGACCTATACAACTATAAAGCAATGAGAAAATATATAAAGAGGATTAACCTTTTGAATGCTTAGTTAAATTTATAAAGATGATTTTTGAATGTTTAATTAACTTCTCTCATCCTAAAAATGACCCAGCAAATAGGGATGTCAATTATCCCTAGTTAAAATTATGGATTATAATTCCTTTACCTGATGTCTAGTATGATGGTATCATAAAATATGACATAATTTGGAGCTACAATGCATGGTTAGAGTTCTAAAGTTAAAGGTTTTAAGAAGCTCAATAGTGTCCAATTTTGAAAATATGGCTATTAACCACTTGAAACTTTTCGGTGCTATAGTAGCATAAATAAGAGCAGCATTATCTAAACACAAGTTCAATATCTCCACCATTCCAACATCAAGTCTATTCCTTTCTTTCATCTCATAAAATGGCAAGCCTTTGATGAGTAAAGATGTCTTTGTGTTGGATATTTCATATTGTAAATTCATCTCTTTTGTACTTTTATTTACATGTATTGGGATGCTTTAATTGAAAATTAATTATTCAAATGTATTTTTTGTTGCATATTATCTAATCATTGAACCGTTAAGACTTTTTAACTTTAAACATAGGATATGGAATATATATATTTTGCATGAACAATATAGGTTTTATCCATTATGTAGCTAACCTTTCGTTTCAAGGATGATAATTACTCTACCTAGTCCATCTATATATGCCAATTTAGATGACTAAGATCTTCCTTATATGTTAATGAAATGGTGGTTTCCTTTAGTAGTATATGCTACTTTCTTTTTCTTTTGATATGAATGTTAGGACATAAAGAGGTGCCAAATATGTAGGGAAATAGTAACAAATATAATATGGATTTATATATATGGTAGGACATGCGTGTTATCGATTCAGATGCTTGGCTGCTACGGTTGACAAACACTTTTAAATCTACTTAAAGACTTTAGTCTTCTAAACTCTTTGAGCTTGTATTTTGAGCTTTACATTTTCTAGGTTATTTTTTATTTTTCTTTTATTCTTGGCTCATCCTGTTATCTTCTTGTTCATGTTTATTTGAAAATGTTACTTTTACTTTTCTTAGCTTACTGTTTCATGTGCAGCCTTATTCTGGGAAGATCGATTGTTCTTGGAAGATTGCTTCAAGCTTAATTGTTATTCAAGTGCACACGCTACTATTTCAGTTTTTCTAATTATTTCCAAGATTTTCATTTATGTAGTTTATTGTCTCTCCCAGTTTGCCTTTTTGTTTTCCAAGTGTGAAAGTATAAAAGGAAGATTTTCATGTCGCAAATTCTAGGAATCTGTGTTTGTTGAAAGTTATTATATCAATTATAGTTACAATTTGGTTATTTGCTTATTGGTCCTCACATAAGTTTGATTACTATTAATAGATATTCCAAGTTTTAGCAACCTTTGCTTCTAATCTCACCCAAATAACCCAAGTTCATGCATATTGAAAAAAATAATTGAGTTATATTACATTAAGGATAAAAAGGTTGTTGTATTTAACTGCAAATGGTTTAGTGACAAAGGGATTAACATAAAAGTGAATGTCAATATTACTAGCATCAATGTTAACATATGGTATGAAAATGAACTACTTATGCTTGTAAGTTAAGTAAAACAATTATTATCTCTTAATGACACTGTATTGGGAAATAATTGGAAAGTTGTATAGAAGTTTCAACAATAAAATCTTTTCAATTTTTATGAAAAGGAATTTTATCCAATGGGTGAAGATGGTGATGAAGTATATCAAGAGATTAAATTGTAGTTAAATAATGTAGCATTTGAATGTAGCATTCTATGAGAGATGTTGATCCTAATATATTATAAGCAACCAAAGTACAAGGCAATCTTGTCATAAAAAGGGATGGAGACTATGTTCAAGATGAATTATATGACAATTAGCCAAATACAATAATGATGAAGAGTCGAATCATAAGACAATTAATGTTGATGATTTTGAAGATCTTGATTTTGATGATTAAATGTATCTTAATTATGAGGATTGAATGTATCATAAAAGTGCTCTTTCTATTATCTTATTGTAATGTTAGTAATACTTATCTTAATAATGCAATAAATGTTAATGATTGAATGTATGTTGATTGTGACGATTGAATGTATTGTGAAAGTGTTCGTTCTATTACCTTATTGTAACATTGGTAACATTTATCATAATAATGCAATTAATGTTCATGATTTGGGCTCTCTTGATTATGATCAGTGAATGTATCATAAAAGAAATTTGTGAAACAATACTTAGTGCTTGTTCTGGCTAAGTGAAAGGCCTTGGCTATGATTCTAACCAAAAGTTTCAACCTCAACATATAAAACAGTCATTGAACACCTTCAAGAGGAAAACAATATGCTTAAGGCTGCATTATAGGTAGAAGTAATCAGAGGAGAAGAAACTCAAGCTAAATAACCAAATCATGATATTTAAAAGATTACTTAGCCCAAATTGTGATGGAAATGAAGAGACAAGTGAAGAATATTAATTTTAACTCATAATTTTTTGAAAAAATTAAAGAAATGATATTATAGAACAATAATAAGAATTACAAATAGTCTAGTGAGAAGATCCCTAACATTAGTAAGAAGATTGGATATCTTCCTACTAGAATAATAAAAAATACAAGTGATAATTGGCTAGCAACTAAAATTCCTTAAAATTGATTAACTCATATCTAATATAAAGAGTCTTTTTGATACTTTGTAGGATCAAAGCTATAGTCTCCTTCTCTATTGCAAACTTATTTTTGTATTATTCCTTTTCTTCTATATCCCTTGTATAGGGGACCCCAAAGCAATGAAGAAAATCTCTAAGGAATCGTAATTTTTCTTTAGCTTAAGCTTGTGTCTATTATAATTAAATTTTAATATTTTTTGTCAAATTAATTACATCTCTGATACTTTTTCTTTTAACTCTTGTTTTTGTTATTGTAATATCCTATCTCTTGAATTATTAAGCGATTAAAGTGTTAGATTATTGAGTCTCATGAGTTGCATCATATAGAATGAATTTGTTACATTTACTACATGATTTGATGATTTCAGTCATATGCATGATAATAGCATACACACGTGAATTGTGATTTAGACAAATTTCACTCAATTGACACATTTAGTCTAGGAAAAATGTGAAGTGGCAAGACAAGTTGCTACATGGAAAACTAGGATGACCAAGCCTATAAAATGAATGACATTTGGCATGAAAAATTAAGTGACAAATGGCTTAGAGGTTGAGTGACAAATGGCAATACATTTAAGTGACGATTGGTAACCAAACAGAAGGACTTGTGTACCATTTAAGGAGAAGACATATAGCCTGCTTCCTTATAGAACAAGTTTCTTTAAAGAAGGAGACACTTATCTTAACTCATCTAATGACACACATATACGGCAGAGTCTTTCCTTAGATGTTTCAGTTGTAATTCATTCTTCTTCCTCCCTCACATTACCAAAATACACACGTAACCCTCACAGCTTTGAAATTCTGTTTTACTTCGTTTTATAGTAGATTCAAGATCTATACAAGATTAAGCTAAAAGATAACTATCATCTCTTTGCCTTTGCTGAAATCATTATACTCCCATCTTGTACTTGGATGATCTTGCATGCATGGAGGGTTAGGTTAGCTTAATCATTGAGGTGGAATTTGAGCTAAAAAAGTAAGTAAAGTATTATTATTTGTGGCATGTTGTGATAGAACTTGATGATGACTAAATTAGAGATGGATTGATGGTGATATTAGAGTGAAATAAGTGCCGAAAAATGATGCATGAATGATAGTTTCTATTTTGTTTTTGCATACATGAAAGACAATAGTTTATAAGCTGCCAAATAAATGATTTTGAGTTAGAATTGGAGCTAAAATTGATGAGGAATTGGCACATAATTAAGGTATAATTGGGGTATAATTAATGGACTATTATAAAGGTATTAGAATCTGGAAAATTTGAAGGAAAATGGATAGTGCACATTTGGTTCACTCATCCCACAATCATGGACAGTTGCATTAGCTCCTTCCCACGATCATGGGCAATGCTTTGAAATGAAAAACTTCTGTTTTGTTTAATTGCTGAATCATATAAGGATAAGTCACTTTACATTGGTGTATTTGGACTTGATTGTGGCTTGAAATAAACCTAAATTGTTGCTTGATTCATTGGTTAAGGGTTTGATAAGTTTAGGTTGTTAATTGATGTCATAACTTAAGGAATGGATTGTCTTGATAACAATGTATTGAAATCTAGAAATTATAAGTTATTAAAGGAATTAAAATGTTCTTATGAATGCAAATATGATTTAAAGGATATGAGTAATGTGTAGTAGATATAAATGAATGAACATTAGAGAACATATAGTAATTATGAGTGAAAATTGGATAATTATATGAACGTGTATGATTAGTGAATAATCAAGTTTACATAAGGCATAAACCTAATTGCAAAATGGTAGTTTACAAGCTATAAAGTTTGAATGATTTGAAAGTGTATAAGTACAATCAATATTTTTGTATATTAATACATACTTGGAAGGTGAATGAAGCATATATATATACACATGTGAATGATTGAATAATCATATAATTGACAACTTGATGTGTAAAATATGTGTGTATTGCATAAAGATAGAAACACAAGTTGATCATTAACATCCAGATATTGTCAAATCATCAAGGTAATAGCTTATCTGAAGCGTACTGTGAGTCAATCCAGATTTCTTACTATGATTGAATTGTTTTTGGTTAACTTTCAGTTATTAAACTATTACTTATATGATTGCTATGATTCCAGACATTGTTGGCCTAAGGAGTTTGATATTTGGGACTATATATGGAAGTATTTTCAAATTATATGTGTAATATGAAATGTGTAATTAACTGAATGTTGAATGCCATACTCAGGTCTGAATAATGTGATAAATGATATGAGAACATTGAATGAAAAGTATTGATAGCATAACATTGAATGAAAAGTATTGATAGCATATTCTGTGAATTGATGCATTCCATAACATTGATATGCATGATCAGATAAAGGAGTTGTGACCGGAGTGACCAATATGAAAAGAGCTTTAAGTTCAGGATTATACACAAAGAGCCACAAGTTCAATTAATAATGATCTAGTATCTAAAACAGATGCGGGACAGTAAATAAAATGGCTCGATATCCACAACAGATATCAGATAGTAAATAGGCGCTTGATCATAACAAAACAAAAATAAAATGGAGTCACATGTGCATTTGCATATACATCCTTATATGTATCATATGAATGAATTGAAATGAATTATTGAATTGTTTGAAATACAGTTGAAAAGTAAAGGAGGATGTGTTGTGATATGAAATATTAGCTTAGATGATATACTTATAAGAGTATGATAATCTTGATGTACTTAATAAGGTATGATGAAATGTGATGTGATATTCAATACTAGATGATATGTAATACTTGTTGAATTAGGATATGACTTGTCTCTGTGTATTTGACTTAAGTGAATATATTGATGATAGTTCACTCATTGAATTCACTAACTCATCAAAATTGCAATGTTGACAATGTTGATTTTCAAGTTCAGAGGAGATCTAGTTAAACTAATTGGAGAATAGCTACTACAAGTGGACATGAGTTAGTGGTTGGGATCATTTGTACCTACAGATGTCTCTATTAATTATGCATCAAGAATAGCATTTCTCACCTGTTGTCAAATGTATATGCGAACTCTAAAGTGTAATGACATTTGTCATTTAATATGATTGTGAATAAATTATTCAAAATGAATGTTTGAAATGTTTTTTATATGTGATGCCTTAAAATGTGGTAATGTGATCGTCTTAACATGCCATCCTTGTAGAGTATGTTTTCAAACAATAGACAATATGTTCGGGCATATGCCCTATAAGAGTGGTATATTAGAGTTATAATTTAAATTTAATACTTTTTCTCATATTACAGATTTGAAGAAGATGCAATAGACTGAACGATTTGTATTATATTTTGTAAACTAATCTTTGTATTTATTATTTGTATATAACTATTGTTGAAGTTGTAATTAAAATCTTGAAGACAAAGAAGTTTAATGATATTTTATTTTTTATATACAATGCTTCAAATTATCAATTATTTTTGTGTAATAAATTGACAACAAAAAATCTAAATATTATATATAATAATATGGATTAAAAATGTAACAAATAATTATACTTCAACATGGTATAATATTTAGTTAAAATGTAGATTAAAAATTTGACTACATTTTAAAAAACATAGCTAAAACAATTTAGCTACATTTCTGTAGCTAAAAATATTTAAAACGCAATTGCAAACTTTTGATTACGTTTTTGGAAACATAGCTAGTACTTTTTACCTACGAAAACTAAGCGTAGTTAAATTGTATTGGCGATGATTTCTCAAAACATCACTAATAGTTTTTTGCTACAAAAATAAAACATAGCGATGATTGGTGAAAATGGCGCCTATAGTTTTTAGCTACTGAGATTTAGCATCATTTTTTGTGAGACTAATAAATTGTCAGTAGTGACTATTAACAACAATTTTGGGACCTTTAGCTACGATTTTATTTATAGCCAAAGGTTCTTTTTATTGTAGTGTACCAGCAAAATGAAAAAGTGTTCGATCATTTTCTCAATGTTTAGAAATATAAGTATGTCAACAAAATAGTTACGGATGGATTAGAAAAAGGTTTTTGGATAACAAAATAAGGTTAGGAAATAGATGTAAATACGCTAATTTACTTATTGCTACGTGTGCCTTTCTCTCAATTGGGATTCATTTCTTACCCATTTTGATACCTTCAGAATTGAGTGTTTTGCTAAATTCTCCAAACATGCAGGAGACTTTGGCTACAGCCATTAATATCCTTTGTCGCAAGTGGTTGCTCTCTATTCAACATTATAATTCCTTTTTATTTATGTCAAGCTTCTTTCACATCCCTAATAACATATGTTTTTTCATAATGAGATGAATATGATTTCAGCTACCACACAATCACCCATAGTCAGTTTTATATGAGTTTTTTTTATTAAACATAGATGTCTTAATGAATTCAGTTTTATATGATTTTTTTTCGAAAGAGAGTATTATAAAGTTAGGTGCCTTGACATAAGTTATTAGAAAACAATCTAATAATTAATATCTCTCTGTTTTTTTTCTTTTTTCAGATCCAATTTTACTGCATTACAAAATTCCTGACTTTTCGTTGTAATTTTAGAGATAAAATGAGATAGTCTTATCAATTTTTTTTTTGGAGTACCAAAAAGGTTTTTATTGTCCTAAAACATATGAAGTTATGTAATCAAGCACGAGGACCTCTGTAATCCTAGATTCAAACTCCACACAAAAATTTTAAAAATTGACCTAACTAACCTCTACTTCGCAGATGATCTTCTTCTCTTTTACAAGGGTAACTTGGATTCAATCCACTCTTACATGCAAGCTTTTGAAACTTTTAGGCAATTCTCGGGTCTACAATTCAACCTACACAAGAGTCACTTTCTCCTATCCAAAAGTGCTTACTCCTTGGAACTTCTTATAACTGAAGCTACAAGCATGCAACTTAAGTCTCCCCCAATACTTTATCTTGGTCTCCCAATGTTGACAAAGAGGCTCAATAATTTTGAATGCAGTCCTCTCTTGAAAAAAGATTCAGCAGTGAGTTAAATCTTGGGTGAATAAATCCATCTCTTATGCAGGTAAGTTGTAGCTTATAAAATCAGTCGTCAACTCTTTGTATGTTTATTAGAGTTCCCATATTTTCTTATCTCAAAGCATCATCAAATTGATTGAAAGGATTCTAAGATCCTTTTTAGAAGCCACCCGAATGTTCACCCTGGAGTAGCTAAGGTCAGTTGGTCTGACCTTTGTTATATGAAAGAAGAAGGTGGTCTCAACATTTTGTCCATCAAAACCACAAATTAGGCTTTGATTCTCAAGAGGTTCTAGTGGATTTTGGAGGACAAAAACACTCTTTGGATTAAATAGTTACATTCTTACATCCTCAAGGGCAATTACATATGGGATATCAAGCCAAAGGCCCCTCACACTCCCACTTCCTCACTCAGCTTCTGAAACAAAGAGATACAATCCAACAGAAGGTCTCTTGTAAGATAGACAATAATAGATTGGTTTCACTATGGTATGATAATTGGTTAGACCTTGGTCCACTGATTCACTCTCCTCAACATTTGTATATTTCTTCATTATACTTTCAGCACACTAGGCTTTGTTTATTCATTAATGGTAATTTTTGGAACTTTCCACGTTGTCTGTAGCATCGCTAGCCTGGATATCCCCCTGATATACACTCGTCTGACATCTTTTTTATGGAAGGATATACCACTCAGTAACCTTACCAACAAAACTATGGTTAATTTGTTATGTAGACGAGGTGACAAAGTATCATAGTTCAAGACAATACGCAGTAAGGTTTTAACTCCAAAAATTTCTTTTATTTTCTGGTTGGCAATATTTAACAACCTAACCACCACTGATAGAATGTCTTACTTGCAAGTTGATAAATCATGCCCGATGTACTCATTGCATGATGAATCACATAACCATCTTCCATTCGAATGTCCCTTTAATATCTCCATTTTTGTTGCTAAATATTCATGATCTGATACGGGGGACAATCTCATAGATATTACACATAGAATCTCAACTCAAACCACCTACTCAAAATTAGATCTCATATTCATACTCTCGCACTCGACAATTGTATCTATATGCTTTGGATAGAATGCATTCTGAGACGTGTTACCAGTAAATCTTCTTCAAAGGAAGCTTTTGAAGGGTCGCAATATGCAGCGGAAATTAAAATTTGCAATCATATGCTATCTATTGCGTTTAACAACATACTAATAATAAGAAATAGGTAGAAATAAATACCTGAAAACTGACAATTACTTGATATGAAACTTCGAAAATATGAAGTCTCTATGTGCTCCACACCGAAAAATATGTCCCGTTTTCAATACTTGATATGACTTTGGGCAAATTTTGAAGAACCCTTTCTTCAAAAATAGAGAAAACAATTTTCTCAAAACTTGTCTCCTGTTTTTCAGTATAAAAATCAAAGAGTATATGTCACTCTCTCTTTGATTTTATTCACACATACACTAACAGAACAACAAATGGATTTTTTTCTGTTTCTCAAATACACAGAAAACTCTACGCAAGTGATTTTTCTTTTTCACTCTTCCATTTTTCAAAACAGAAACTGAAAGCTACAAGAGTTCCTCTTCTCCGCGCAAGTGTTTTTTTCTCTCTTTTCATTTTGCTGTTTTTCATACAAAACCATCACACATAACGTAACCATCTCATCTATATTATTAATGTCTCTCTATTTTAAAACTTGAAACGACCTCAACGTTACATTGTTTGGATTTAAAAAACAAAACCTCATTGTAACCTTTACATATAACGGTTTTTTTCTTAATTATTATTATTTATAAAATAAAATAAAACTATTTTATTTTATTATTATTTCTAAAATGAAATAAAATAAAACTATTTTATTTTATTCAT
>JANPWT010000006.1:25722366-25733524 GCA_024678245.1 Erythroxylum densum
ACCGGATCATTAAAGTCCTTATTTGATGATCCTATGATCAAGAACATTTTTAGATTAAATTCTAAAGACTTGACTCTTATTATCATAATCTCCATTATGATGGCAAGTGTATAAATTTAATCACGGACTTATGATATTATAATAATAAACAATAAACGTAATATGATAATAAAATATTTGTCATGTTATTACACAAAGTTAATAATCACAAAGTTAAAGTGTTCAATCTATTACATAATGATTGAGTCATGGCATAATTCCAACAGCTTTGATATTAATGATCATCGTTGAAGTTTGGGAACTCATTTTAACGAAGAACCTACACTTGACATCTAGTTCAAATATACGTTTTTCACTTAATCTTTAGTGTAAACTTTTCTGCATTTATTTTTACCGTGTTTTTCTTGTTCTTAAAGCTTTGCCTTCAAAGGCAAGGTAGATAGGGGTACCCCTCTTGTTTTTAAGCTTGTATGACTATTTTTTCTTTATTAATTAATTCTATTTTTTCTTAAAAAAAACACATGAAATTGGTAGCGTCGCTTGTGATTTATTAATATTATCACATAAAATATAAAAGTCAATTTGTAATTGCCAGCTATGTCCCGATAAACCTAGGAAGGTTTATTTTTCAAAAAGGAAAAACTTAAGAAGGTCAAAAGCACAACCTGTCGAAGATATTAATATATGGTGCGATCACCAATGCTGGTTTAATGACTTATTTTTTGCAAGAAATGAATGCTTCCATTAGGCAATCGAGTGTTTAGCTTCTCCGGTGAGGGTGGAATGTTAATTAATTCTGTAATCTATAACAGATTCCATCGACTAAATCTTTCTAAATACGACAATAGTGGTTAAGATATATTAATGCAAGAATGAAAAAGGAGGCGTATGTTGAGTACTGAATAATGAAATGCAATGCTTGGCGTTGACAATGAACAATGGTGTGAGTAGCTAGAAACATTTCAAAGTGGTAGCGTAAACGAATTTGTCGGAAGTGCTGCGATGGCCTAAGCAGCCTGATTGTGTAGAAGTCTGAATTCTTGCAATTTACTCCCTACCTTAACCAGTAATTAATGTACGACTATTCTATATTTGATAATGAACAATTGTTCTTTGCTCCCTTTAAATGTTGAACTGGACCGTTTTCAATGGCGCCATCCGACCTTCGTTGCCTGTCTTTCTTCTAAACATTTTCTCCACACTGATCTCTCTCTCTCTTGAAAATGCTGCCATATCATAGCATGCAACAGGCAGAGACAGCTCTAGGAAGAGAGCTTTCTGTTGCTGAGAGATTGTGGTTCTCTTACTCCGCAAATAAATCTGATTTTATTCTTGATTTTCACAACTTCCTGTTCTTTTTCTTCTTCTACTCTCTCTTTTCTCTACCATACATTCTGATCGATCTGATTAAGTGCAAGAAATTGACCAAGTACAAGATTCAACCCAGAATCAAGATATCATTCTCAGGCATGCTAAAATGCTACAAAGACGTCGTTGTCAGTTTTTTTCTTGTTTTTGGACCCCTGCAACTGTTTTCTTATGATACTATGAAGGTATGTTATATATATCTATACAACTTTGTTTTCCAGGATGTGTGCTTGATGACTGTTTCATTATTTGTCCTCCAATTTTTGCTTTGGTCCTGATTGTAATCTCATGGCTAACCCTTTCTTAGGTACATTACAGATTACAATCTTTGTGCTACATTTATTGCAATTTTCTAACATTTAATGAATGCACACCATTTACATTACGAGAATAAGAAATCTGAAACCATAAGTAGCCACCAAGAAAGATAATTCAACAACTTTATCGTAGTTTCTTTTGATAACCATAACATTTAGCATCTATTTACGGTTTCTTTCAATAATTTTGATCATTCGACTGATGCGAAAGAGAAGGAAAAAAATATGTAATGAAAGAACACTTTAATACGAAAGGGATGCAGATTTTTGTGTAGGATGAAGGCAGGATATATATATATATATATCAACAAAGCATTTGGTTTACAATATTCATATGATGGAAGTTTAATTTCTGGACGTCAGTATGTAAACATGATGATAGTAGATATGAATAATTAAAATGTTATTGAAACCTGATGACAAAACTTTGCCTGGAAACATAAGAAACGACTAAATCTAGCGATAACACACAATGATTTTCTCAAAATCATATCACCCTAATTATTCTACTCACACCCTTCCTTTTAGCTTACACTATTAATATTACGAACATTTCAGCTACTAACATAATAAATAAACTACAGAGTCAAAACATCACAACACGAAACTATGAAATAGGGCAATATTCTTCTATGTTGAGATATACTCTGGATTCTACGAATTACCTTGTTTTAGAAAACAATTTGAAGCAATCTTAATCACTCCTAATCTCTTTGACTACATTTGCAACACTCTCGCATCACTGCTAAGGGTCTTTGACACTGATCTTCCTTTTTCTGATGAAATATTTATACGTTGAAAAATGATCTACACCTATCACTAACTTCCTCTCCTCCGTCCCTAACACTACTGATAAACTTGCAGCCATCAATGACAATATCTCATAGGAGGATCTTATCCTCTTCACATTAAATGACTTACATGTAGAATACAAATCCTTCATCACCATCATTGAACATCAAGGCTCCACTATTCTTTAAACTACGATCCTTATCTAAGAGTAGCACCTCCTCTCCTACCATTTGCTACTTTTTCCCTCTTCTGAAAGTACATTCTTCATCTCCTATGGTGGAAATCCCTTAACTGGCAATAGTGGCAAATGCGACTCTCGCAGGTTGTATACAGATATAAAGCCTGAATGGTTTTGTACCTTATACAAACTCTTGGTAGGTTGGGTCTCAACATGGTTCTACATTTAATTAGCCCAGCCCAGTCAGGCCCCTTCTCTAGCCAGCTCCATCCTAGTCCCTTATCCAACGTAAACTCCTAACCATGCCTCTAATTCAAGCTGATTCAAATTTTGACAAATCTAATAAACATCCATCCCAATATCAAATTTATTAAAAATGGCCCCCGTCATGATCTTAAGACTCTCACCATAGTATTTTCTTCCATGAATATCAAGGCTAATCCTGATAGTTTGTAACTTGCTTAAAGTAATGTTATTAATTGGTTACCTTATATTAGTGCAATTGCTCATATGATACCTGATCTCCAACTTATAGATTTTGTAACCTCGTACGATGATCCAAAGTGATTATCAATAATAGACATACTTATCCACTTCACCTTCCTAATATTTTGATTATTCACCAATTTAGTGAACTTTTCTACTAAGACTATCTTAGTGAAGATATATGTTAATTAGTTATCTGTCTTGCGAAATTCCATCCTGACGTCTCTTTGTCTATGAGCTCTCTGATGAAGTTGTGCCTTATCTCAATGTTTTTTGTTTGCCCATGAAATATTGGATTCATTGTCATTGTAATGGTTGACATATTATAACAATGAAATACTATTAGGTCCTCCATGTCTTATTGTAGATCTTCCAAAACTCTTCTAAACTATATAGCTTGATATGTAGCATTTATTGCAACTACATATTCTTCTTCATTAGAAGATAGTGCAATAGACTTGGTGCTAACGGTAAGGTTACTCTTTTGTAACCAAAAAGTTATGGGTTCAAGTTATAGAAATGGCCTCTTTGTAAAAAGCAAAGGGAAGGTTGGGTATAATTGATGACTCTCACAAAGCAAGGAGCTTTGTGCACTGTCTCTTTGCCCGATAGTGCTTCAGTGCCAAGAAAAAATAGGATTTTATATATTGTTGCATCAACTTTTTCTTGTTTATCATTCCTGTACAACTTTTCATTCATTGTAATATGTGTGGCAAGTGATTTACATTCTTTCATGTCAAATTTCTTTAATAGGTCATCCATGTACTTTTCTTGTGATATAAAGATTCATCTAAGCTCCTGTTTGACTTGCATCCTAAGAAAGTATAGTGATGGCTCATTTGGAATTTTGGTAGACCCATACTCTATAAGATATTTGTCAACCTTACTATTCCATGTTCAAAGAGCTTGTCTAACTCCATATAATTCCTTTTCAACTAATACATTTTGTCATTTTTCCCTTGAATTTTGTGCCCTTTTGATTGCTCCACATAGACTTCATCTTCAATTTCTCCATTTAGGAAAGATTATTTCACATCCAATTGATATACCTGAAGATTTAGTTGCATAACTAAGGCTAACACTACTCTTATTGTTTCTATGTAAACAACTGGAGAGAAAGTCTTACTGAAGTCAATAACTAGCTATTTTGAGTGGCCTTCAAAGAAAAATTGAGCTTTGTGTTTCTGAATGGCTCCATCCCTATTGTATTTGATTTTGTAAAACCCATTTACTTCTTTTTATTTTGTCTTTTATGTGATTTCCCACATACCATTTTTCTCAATCATTTTATTTTCCTCATTTATGGCTTTTCTCCAAATTTCTTCTTTAGTAGTTTTTCATATTCTTGGATTTGGTTTTCATTACTTTATTGATTGTTAGAGTTAAGGTACTTCTTCCTCTACTTGATTTTCTTCTTTTTGATGTTGTTGATCATATTGTGCTAATGATGGTAATGGTGTGCTCAGGCTTAGATCACTTGCTCTCTGCAACTCATTTACTTTTTTATAAAGCTTGACTCCTTCTATGACTTCAACATTCCATTGTCAGCTTACTCGTTAGTCGAATATGATGTCTTTTAAAATTATTAGTTGTTTTTTGTAACTTGCATGATCAATTGCCTTTTGATTGCTCACTGTAGCCAATAAAAATGCACTTTTCTCCTTTTTCATTTAACTTCTCTCTATTCCCTTTTGGAATATAGTACACTTCCAAAAACTTTAAAACGGTCAACTATTGGATTTCTTTTCAACCATGCTTTATAAGGAGTCATACTTAAAACTACCTTACTAGGAGAATGATTTAGAATGTATATTATAGCATTAACTACTTCTGCCCATAGATTTTTTTGGTAGATTCTTACCTTATAGCATTGATTAAGCCATCTCGACAATGGTTCTATTCTTCCTTTTGACAACACCATTTTGTTGTGGTTGACATCGAACAATTACAAAGAGAAGAAAATATCTTTTTCCTCCAATACTAGTGGTTCTTGATGGATGTCAATATGCACCAACTAAAAAGGAGTCTTAGCTCTTAAAGATGTTTCTGAAAATGAAATCCTATGCATTTTTTCCATAAATGAAACCTTCACAAACTTTGTTTTTAGAAGAAATAGAAGGAAGCACAAGCATCATGTTCTTTTTCTTTAAAAGTTTAAGGCCCTTGAGTTCAGATGACCATATCTCAAGTGCCACAATAGGGATTCATCCTTTTTCTTGCATCTTAATGCATTTTTTTTCCTAAATGGCATCTCCACAAGAAAGGCCTTGTTAGGGGCCATTTTGATAGAAGACATGACTTGGCCTTTCTTCTTGTCAATAATGATGCTTATATTGTCATCAAAGATGACTTTATAATTTTTGTAAATCAATTGACCTATAGTTAATAAATTTTGAGCAAGGCCTAACATATAGAGAATATTAGGATTTACTTTTTGTTATTGTCTTGGGATCTAACAATAGTAGTGTCTTTTCCTTCAATAGTGAGTGTATTTCCATCACTAAGTGTAACTTAGGATTTAACACTTTCATATAGTAGCACAAAGCAAATTTTATTATTGTCATATGGTTTAAACAACCACTATCAATGTATCAAATATCCATTGATTCTTATGAAGATCAAAAGATTCATTATGTTTTGAGATATTTGATTCTTCCTTTTATTAGTACCAACAATCTTTCTCATAATGAACGTGCCTTTTGCATCTTTTACATTTATTTCGACAATCTTTTGTGTCGTAATCATTTTTCTTGCATAATTTGCAATAGGAGCTTGATGTATCAATGCTCTTTTACATTCCTCTTCCCATATCACAGTTAATAAGTGCTTTTCTTCTTTGAGAATTTGTATCGTGGCTATTTTTCTTATCTCTATCATTTTGGAGATATTTATTTATGTTTAGAATGCTTGCCCTAATAGCATCTCAAATCTTTATAGTCTAGCTTTATGAGCTTCTAGAGAGACCATTAATTCCACTAAAGGCAGCTTTGATAAATCTTTTTATTCTTCTATAGCAACCATAATATGATCATATTTTGCAAGAAAAATTCTTAATATTTTGTATTTTCTTATCTTATGTTGTGTCCCCATAAATTCTAATTTGATTGAAGATATTATAAATACAAGAGAAGAAAGATTATAATGATTTGTCTTCCCACATTAGTAGTATGTTAAAATCTTTATGTGAGGATTAGAGTTTGATGGATATTACCTTCTCTATGCCTTTGAATTCATTTTTGAGTGTCTTTCATACCCTGTTTGCACTGCCTACTTCATAATTCTTTGAAAAATCCTCTTGTTTGAGGATAACAAGGCCTTGGCATTATGTTACTTATTTTTCCCATACTCCTTTTATAATATATATGTCTATATAGCCAATCCTTCTTAGCTTTTCAGGACTTCATATCCATTCTTTTATAACATCCCATAAGTCTTGTAAGATGTCTTCATTTGGATACTCCAATAATTATGCATTTTCCTATTAAAAATGGGAATTAAGGTTTAGGTATATTTAAAGGTTGGTAAATTAGGTGAATCAAGGAAAGCCATTAAGAAGGACCAACATTACTCTAATACCATTGTTAGACTTTGAGGATGTGAGAGGGGAAATGAAGGATTGTATAAAAAAAGTTTCGTTGGTTTAGCTTACAATATGCTTATAATGCTTTGCTTCTTACTCCGGTGGCTTACATTTCAGGCTTATCATAAGAAGTGAGTGGTGACTTCCAAAATATTCTAGGTATTTTTATAAGTATTTATTTGACTTCCTAGTTTCTATCATTTAGACTTAGAATTCATATAAGATATTTTTTCTAAATTATTTGCATTTTCCTGGGCTTTCTAAATTAAATTTTACACACTTTCCTAGACTTCCTAAATTAATTTTCTCCATAACTTCCTATAATTTTTAGATTAATTTTTAACAAAAATATCCTTTGAATTTCATTAATCTTATTGTTTTCACAATCACTCCTGCCTTACTCAATCTCTAAAATCAACGTCTTGATGATCCTTTTGGTTTACATTTTCTCATTTATCTCTTTTTTTTGTTAAGTTCGGTGTCCTTAATTCTTATATCTCATGTTTTCAAGAAAAAAGTACTAAGATTTTTTTTCATTAATTTTTTGTCAATATACAAACCTTTACAACTTATTCACTGTGAAATTTAAGAGCCTTTCCTATTGCTTTCCATTTCTAAGTATTGATATTTTATCATTTTATTAACGATTTTAGTTACTATATATGGATATTTCTCATAGTAAAAAATCTCACACTCTTTCTTATTTTCAAAATTTAAAATTGATGTAGAAACTTTGATCTCCACCACTATTAATACTTTACAATGTGATAGAGCATATTAACTCATCAAAAGGATGTTTACTCAATATAACATCACCTATTATATGTCTTTTCCTCATACTCCTTATCAAAATAGCCTCGTTATATGCGAAATCCATCATATCCTAAAATTGACCTCATTCTTCTTCTCCAAACCTCTCTTCCCAAATGCTTCTAATTTCAAGCCTTCTCTAATTTTATATAATTTATTAATTTGTTTCACACTATTGTTCTTCATTTAAAGTCCCTACATGGGATACTTCTTCTCACCAAACTAAGCACTTCTCAACTTCATGCATTTGGATGTACTTATTTCTCTTTTCTAAATTCCAATTGGATAGATAAACTTATCCCAAAATTTATATCATATGTTTTCCTTATTTATTCTTTTTAATATAAAGGACAATGATGTTTTGACCCTCACATGTCCAAGCTTTATAGCCCTTGTCATGTTCACTTTCTTTAAAATGACTTTCTCTATGATAAATCACCTCTCTCACTCCCTCTCCCTCTTCATCTTCTACAATAACATTACCTTTTCCCTTCAATATAGATTCTCGCCTTACTTCTTTAACTTCTTGAACACATCATACTCTTACATCTTTGTTACCATGTCCTTATCCTATGATCATGGACACATCCCTCAAAAATTTTTCTAATTATATCACTTATTTTGTTAACAATCATAAAACTCATGATTTTAGCCCTAAGTCCTTTTTGTAAGCATAAATTTTTTTGCATTGGTTATAAGTTATACTTAATAAGTTCAATGATCCTCATTGTAATCAAATGAAGACTCTTATTTCTTTAATATCATATATTAACATTATCAGTTATAACTGAGTCTTTCATATTAAATGGAATCTTGATAATCCCTAGTGTTTCTATATTAGGTTCCTAGCTTTATTGATCCCCATCACTTACTATATTTTTCACCTTCACAAATCCCTTTATGATCTTAAACAAGCCTCTGCTTGGTTTCATCATTTAATTCAAAAAGTTTATTATCTCAATTTTACTTTCTCATAATTTGACACATATCTTTTCCTTCATATTATTTTGTCTCACACATTCTTACTTTTAGTCTATATCAATTATATATTGGAAACATTCACTCTATTCATTAACCCACTTATACATGACCTTAACACTACTTTCAACTTTACAAACTTAAGTCTTGCTTATCACTTCCTTGGCATTATGGCCACAACCAAAATCATTGGATTTCTTCTTAACATAAATCCAATCTATTAGGAATTTCCTTCTTCATACATACTTTGACTACTCTAAACTTGTTAACACACCTATAGACTCTACCCTTCCTCTTTCTAAAATCATGGCCATCCTCTTCCTTATCCTACCTATATTCACTAGATTGTAACTAAACTGATTATATAGTATCTTAGTACCATTCCCTCATATGTCCCTCACGTAACTACAACTATAGCACTAACCATATAGGAGTCTTATGATGTTAATTGGGTTGGTTTTTCTAGTGATCATCATTTTACCTCTAACTATTTTTGCTTCCTTGGTTATATTATGATTTCTTGAAGTACCAAGAATAACTTGTAGTTGTTAGGCCCAATACATAAGTTAAGTTTCAGAGTATTGCTCTTATCATTACAAAATTATATTAGATCACCTCACAATTTAGTGACATAAGTACGTTCTACATCAAACATACTTTATAGTGCGACAATCTTAATGACATATTTCTTAATGTAGATCTAATCTCTTATTCTTAAGTAAAGAATATCAAGATTGACTCCCTCTTTAATGATTTGGTTTCTAAAAATGGTCTCTTCATCAAGCATATTTCTTTATCTAATCAAATTGTTGATTTTATGACTAAAGAGTTAGCTTCATGTTCCTTTCATTGGCTTTACGACAAGCTCATTCTTGGTAGCAATCATAACTATAAGGAGGACTAATAACATATAAAGAACACATAATGATTTTCTCATAATCTTAACTATATGAAGCTTATCCATTATATAAATAGCATTTTTTTATGAAGACTATCTATAATACACTAGACATGTAACATTTATCTTATACATCCTAATGAAATAACAACATCATGTATATAAAGGTTATATGCCTTTCATTTTTTAAAACCATTAAGAATAGCAATTTTATTCCTTAATAACTAATGATTACATCATAAACACTATTCTACACTATGAAAGTTTCATTATTCTAAACATAAAATGATATTGAACATAATATTTTAAAAAATAAACCACATTAACTATAATAATAGTAGGATAAAAATTTTGATCATATTATAAGGAAAAAAAAATTATTTTAGAAGTTAAAATTAGATTAATAGAAAAAATAGAAGTAAAATAAGGTTATAGTTCTTAAATAAAAACAACAATGTTTTTTAAATGTATAAACCATGCTAAGCTAACTTACATCTACGAGAAAATTACCATTCTTTTAGCCAAATCTTAGGCCACTAACAACTTTGACCAAAAAAGAGCGATGCAATAAGAGTAATCCTTAGGATTCGTTAAAGTATTATAATTTAGTTCATTCACATTCTAAACTAGAAATAAGATTAACTAACATCCAATCTCCAAGCTAAAGGTATTACATCACTATACTCTCTCATATACTTATCAAGCAAGAGTTACTCCATTATTCAATGCATAAGTTTTATTGAAACTTGCCCTTCACTTCCAACTCCCTAAAAAATTTGTTGTTCTATAAACCCAGTGGCTATTAGATAAAATACTATATTTCCCTTAAGAATGGTCCTATCTGAGCCTATCCAATCTAAGAATTCATTATAATTAGCTATAGAATTTATAAGTTTCCATATAGCTAGAATGTTATCCCAAATATCGCTAAAGTAGCTACAAAAAAAGGTATATTAACAATTTATAGTGAATTTTACATAAGAAATAGGTATTAGGCAACTTGAGGTAATTCAATCTATCAAGTGTGGCTAATGTACTTTTATCTACTAGCCAAAAGAAAAGTAATAGATTTTTACCCTAAACTGTATTGTTTTAGGCTTATTTTTTCCCTCTAGTTTTAAACAATTCTTTGCTAAACCAGTTAGTTAAAAAGCCAAAAGTGTGTCCAAACCACTAGTAAGAGTCATTTTTATCGAGATCTAGATTATAATTAGGGAAGATGTGAGACATTTAAATAATATAGTTGGACCATTTATTTGAATTAATCCACATATTCACCTTAGAATATCTTAGAAACCTATTTAGGATTATAAGACATATATTAAGATACTTATGCATCTTATCTTTATCCGATATTGAAGCATAGAGAAGATAATTCTCCATTTCCTACAATACATTTGTAATTCCTAATTAATGGACCTCTTAGTATGAGAAGTTAGGAAAGGAACAAAAAATATAAGGGTCTATTACTAATTTTCTAAAAACTTTTTTACTTTAAGAAGTACGTGTGGATCCATCTAACTCATAAAACATCCTTATTTTTCTACAATCTCCAAATCCTTTTCCCTATGAGTTCTTTGTTGCTCAAATTGATAGGAGTAATTCCTATATTCCTTCACCTAGTGGTTTATAAGCTTCAGCCAACTTACCTTTGCATTATATCTATTACAAGGCTTAAAAGTGTAAAGGAAGCATCTTATTATTTTTACTATTATTGTAGTTAGGCCACTACAGAGGAAACTATGGGATGA
>JANPWT010000006.1:25733624-25744538 GCA_024678245.1 Erythroxylum densum
CAATTTTATTCCTTAATAACTAATGATTACATCATAAACACTATTCTACACTATGAAAGTTTCATTATTCTAAACATCAAATGATATTTAACATAATATTTTCAAAAATAAACCACATTAACTATAATAATAGTAGGTAAAAATTTTGATCATATTATAAGGAAAAACATTTATTTTAGAAGTTAAAATTAGATTAATAGAAAAAAGAGAAGTAAAATAAGGTTATAGGTCTTAAATAAAAGCAACAATGTTTTTTTACATGTATAAACCATGCTAAGCTAACTTATATCTACGAGAAAATTACCATTCTTTTAGTCAAATCTTATGCCACTAACAACTTTGACCAAAAAAGAGCGATGCAATAAGAGTAATCCTTGGGATTAATTCGTTAAAATATCATAATTTTGTTCATTCACATTCTAAACTAGAAATAAGATTAACTAACAACCAATCTCCAAGCCAAAGATATTACATCACTATACTCTCTCATATACTTATTAAGTAGGAGTTACTCCATTATTCAATGCATAAGTTCTATTGAAACTCGCCCTTCACTTCCAACTCCCTAAAAAATTTGTTGTTCTATAAACCCAATGGCTATTAGATAAAAATACTCTATTTCCCTTAAGAATGGTCCTATCTGAGCCTAGCCAATCTAAGAATTCATTATAATTAGCTATAGAATTTATAAGTTGCCATATAGCTAGAATGTTATCCCAAATATCACTAAAGTAGCTACAAAAAAAAGTATACTATCAAGTTATAGTGAATTTTACATAAGCAATAGGTATTAGGCAACTTGAGGTAATTCAATCTATCAAGTGTGGCTAATGTATCTACTAGCCAAAAGAAAAAGAAACCTTTTGGTAATAGATTTTTACTCTAAACTATATTGTTTTAGGCTTATTTTGTCCCTCTAGTTTTAAACAATTCTTTGCTAAATCAGTTAGTGAAAAAGCCAAAAGTGTGTCCAAACCACTAGTAAGAGTCATTTTTATCAAGATATAGATTATAATTAGGGAAGCTGTGAGCTATTTAAATAGGATAGTTGGACCGTTTATTTGAATTAATCCATATATTCACCTTAGAATAACTTAGAAACCTATTTAGGATTATAAGACATATATTGAGATACTTATGCATCTTATCTTTATCCAATATTGAAGCATAAAGAAGATAATTCTCCATTTCCTATAATTCATTTGTAATTCCTAATCAATAGACCTCTTAATATGAGAAGTTAGGAAAGGAACAAAAAATATAAAGGTCTATTACTAATTTTCTAAAAACTTTTTCACTTTAAGAAGTATGTGTGGATCCATCTAACTCATAAAACATCCTTATTTTTCTACAATCTCCAAATTCTTTTCCCCATGAATTCTTTGTTGCTCAAATTGATAGGAGTGATTCCTACATTCCTTCACCTAGTAGTTTATAAGCTTCAGCCAACTTACCTTTGCATTATATCTATTACAAGGTTTAAAAGTGTAAAGGAAGCATCTTATTATTTTTACTATTATTGTAGTTAGGCCACTACAGAGGAAACTATGGGATGACTAAAATATATGAAGAAAATTAACTATAGATTTGATCAATTACAATCTCCCTATAAAAGATAAAGCTTTATTACACTAATTGTTGAGCCTTGTTTTACTCCTTTTTAATTAAAGGAAGCCATTCTTTGAATTGTGGTTTCCTTGTGGAGGTAGGTAGGTGCAAGAGGGGTCCTTAATTTGGAGGCCTATAATAGAGGAAAGCTAATCGATAAGTTAAAGAGTACTAACTAAAACAATTAAATGGCTTTTAATTATGTTAAAAGCTAAACCTTTTAATACAAGTAAAAAATAACTCCTTAAAGGTGTAGATATAAGCTATTAATATACGCTCTAACTTAGCATTTGCTATTAAGAATAAAAGCAACTCATTTGTAAATGATAAGTTAAAGATCCATAACTTCTTGTATTCAAAATGATACTCAAAGTTGAAATAACGCATTATGTTATGCTTGATTGATCTTGTAAGAGCTTCCATAGACAAAATGAAAAATGTCAAGAGATATGGACACCTTCCTTGATCATGTTTGTTAGTCCTCCATTGATCAAATCATAGAAGAAGGTGCCCATAACACATTTTATGATCCAATTAATGAAATTTATAATGAAACCAAACACTTCCAGAAGATGTAAAATGAACTCCTAAATAACAAAGTCAAAAGCTTAGTGAAAATCAACCTTAATAGCATAATTTTGGTAAGTACTTGCTATTATAACCCTTAAATAGCTCCTATGAAATGAGTATATAATCCCTAATCAATATGTTTTATATAGAAGTACCATGCGCATCATTGATCAGAGGCTTCATTGCTCTTTTCAATCTTGATGCTAGTAACTTATATACAATTTCACACGAGATATTACAACATAATATGTGTCTGTATTTCTTAAGAGAGCTAGGATTATAGATTTTGGTAATAAGGTAAAAGAAAGTTTTATTGATCTCTTTAAGCAACTTCTATATTTTTAAAAGTTTAAGAATAACTTTCATTACCATATCCTTCATTAATATCTTGGCCTTTTAAAAGAATAACATATTAAGTCTACAAAGACTTGAGGCCTTATTAGCGTTTAGTACAAGCACTGCTCTCTTAACATCTTTATCTTTAAAAGGCCTCACAGTATCTCTTTATCTTCATCTAAAATCAAATCATTAATAAAGGACCTGAGAATTTACATCGAGGAATAAGCTTAAACAAAATGAGTTTTTGGAGAAGGAAAATGCCTCTTTCATAAGGTCATTTTAAGAAACAACAATCTTGTCACTGTGCTTTATTAGGGAGATAATTTTGATAGTAGTCCTTCTTTCAAAATTGGCTTATAAAAAGAAAATAGTTTTTTTTTTGTCTCCATTGTTGAGCCACAAAACCCTACATCTTTACTTATGCAAATAATTATGGTTAGCAAGCACTACAATAGAAGCTGAGAGCTAATTATTTATCATGGGTCTTATAAGAGTATCTAAGGGCTTTAAATAACTCTTTTAGGCCCTTCACAAGCTTGAGCTTAGTTGAAGTTAATAACAAGTAAATATTGTTATTCTTTTTAGAATTGAATTATTGAAGCTCTTTTTTCATTAGACTTCTTTCCTGATATAAATAATAAAGGCTTTGTGACTAGGGAAAAAACAAGACGTCCCTCTTAAAATAGCCTCATTATATCCCTCTTCCTTTATAAGAAAATTATTAGATCTAAAAGGGAACTTCTTTAAACATTTTGGGAAGATGCTTATGATGATTATTGGAGAGTGATTTTAAAATGATGGATTTATAAAAAGGGATATAGTTTCAAGGAGCAATGCCATCCAATCTCCATTAACAAGAGCCTAATCCAATTTTTCCCTAATTTTCTAACTTGAAATTTATTTATTGGTCTTTGAAAAGAAATTCCTCTTTTGTTTCAAATTAGCGATATTTAGTTTCTCCACAAATTCCTTAAAATTCCTGCTAAAATTTCTTAAACATACCTTACCCTTAACTTTTGAATTATAAAGTGTACTAATGAAGTCACATAAGAGAATCCAAGGAACTTAAATGGAAGAGTGAATGCATTCAAGCTTATCCAAGAAAGAATTTCTTTGAAATAAAAAGTTAGAATCATATATGAATTAGACATTAACATTGATGTTCTCTTGGGAAAAGAAGACTGATAGGTGTACAAGTTGGTCATTAGTATGGAGCAAGTTGACATTTTTTACCCTAAAACCAAAATTAACCACTATATACATCCATAGTACTAATATTGACAATTTATAAGTAATGAGCATTGATTACCTAAAATTTTCAACTAATTATAGTTATCCAAATTGAGCTTGAACTCCAAAATTAATAACAAAATAGGTTTTGTTTCAAAAATAAATTCCTTTAGGGGTTGTAATCTTTTAGGACAATTAATGTTTCTCATATTACATGAAATTAAGGATATAAAGAAGGAGATAGGTTTTTCAATTTCTTGGATCTACTTTTCCAATAGATTTCCTACTATTATTAATCCAAAAATCTTTAATGATCATCTTCTTTATCTCCAGACTTGGAATGAGTATAAGTGAAGCTATGTGTGAGTGTAATGGAGGAACCACAAATATATGGTACATATCTTGAGTTAAGTTTATTGTTTTATAGCTAGGTGCTTCAACATGCATATCACTGGACTCAAGGATACTTGGATTCCCTCTGGTAGTTATAGGCTATTCAAACATTACCTTATTACAGTTTTAATGGCACTTATTTCCTTAGGGACCTTATCATCAACATAATGAGCTAGCTTAAAGCCTTGAGAATTATTAGTTTTAGGAATAGCATCTAGTTGAGTTTCAAGGCCCATAAGTTCTGAGTAGTCTTCTTTTCGGAACCTCCTTCTCGTGGCTTTCCATTTCTTATCTTATTGCTTCAAGGTTGGCTACCATTGATAAGACACTATAATAGAATCTTTAACCAAAGATAATGTAAGGAAAAAATATTTTTTTAGCTCATCAATCCAATTCTTTTCCTTAAGGTAGCTATTTCATCTATGCATATAGGCTTACTCGTATAACTTGCCAATTAACTCAATCTACTTATTGAGTAATACTCAAGAGGAAAATTATAAATGTTAATCCATACGGGAACAAGTTCACACTTAATGTTTTCCATGGTAATACCTAGTTTCCAAAGCTATAAAAAGATAGGGAAGCTATTAATATGCCAGAGCCTAGCTATTGATTATACAGAATGAAGGACACTTCTCCAAGAAGAAGACAACCAACACTTCCCTAAGAAGAAGACAACCAAGGTAGATGACCAACGTTTAGCTCCTTCTCTCGTGGTTTCTATATGAGGAGAAACAATATGACATCTTTCTAATTCAGTAGGAGGGAAATAATTGAGAGTTAACCTAGAGCTCTTGCTTAGTACCTGTTTCCAATTGAGATAAGGGATAATAATAAAGGGGGGAAGAGGTGTAGTAATCTAGAAAGGATCATTTTCATCGAAGCTTACCTAAAGAGGAGAAGTTAGATAGTGGGCAAGGCAGAACCAACAAGCAAAGAGCTAAAGCTTAGAGGGAGCAAAGGGTTAAGGGTGGGGTGAGTAAGCGGGGGTAAAAATGGATCCATTAAAGAAGGTTTTAGCCTAGGTTTAGATGTGTAAAGGACCATTAATTGAAAATTAGAAAAGAAATTGAGTTTAGAGAGAAAAATGTTTTAATAATCATTCCTGAAATAGTAACAAAATAGAGGGCACGAAAGGAAATATATAAAAAGAACAAAATATCCTTAAGAAGCCAAAAAACACTCATGTACATCAACAATAGTGAGGAAGAGAATATAAGGTGAGATCTAGCACAAAAGTAGTAGATAAGAAGGAAATAAATGAAGGGTCAAATAAGAATGGACTAAGGAAATAAGAAAACACTTGGAGGAAGAAGATGAGCGTTGGAAAATATAAGAACTCCTCTATCCTTAAGAGAAGTCAAAGCTTCTCTTTCCATTGGTTGGACTAAAAAAAGATTTTATTATCATTATCAAGTCAAAATGTTGTAAGGTTACTATGTTATCATTCTAAACAGAAAATATTAAGAAAGAGCATGAAAAGAAAAAAATTGAGGGATTTACATAACTTGTTCTTTAAAGTTTATATTGGTAAACTAAAAAAACATTAAAAAAAAGTTACAATTTTTTGTCACACTTATATAGTACCTAAAATACTTACCTACAAAGAGAATTGAGATACAAATATTACAATAATATGTTTGATCTATAGAATTAGGCGATTAATCTTGAAAATTAATAAAATTTTATTCTAATTATTGCAATCATTTGATTAAAGTAAATATAATAAATTTCTTGATATTTTTGCATAAAGGATGCGAAGGATACAGGTTATTTTAATTTATATGTCATGTTATAATGAACTCAAAGTGATTATTCAAATGCGAAGGATACAGGTTATTTGAATTTGTATGTCATGTTATAATGAACTCAAAGTGAGTATTCGAATGTCTTGCACTTAGTTATCAACTCTATCATAGGACATCATACGCTTTTAGCTTGCTCATACACAACCTTCCTTCATGTAATTTTATCATCGTCACTACACCTGTAGACCATGTTCAATCCAATAGTATGTTTATCTTCTTTGATGCGTGGTAAAAACAATATATAGGGAACTGTATGCTTATATTAGTTGATCAAAAAAGTTTTAATAAAAATCTTATCTTCAATTAATTTGTTGCAGTGGTTTGGGGTCCGAACTAGTTTGCCATTGCCTTGTGGTTGGGAAGTCTTCTCTCAAATATTAATCTATTTCCTTATAGAAGACTACGTCGGTTACTGGCTTCATAGGTGGCTCCATACCAAATGGGCATACGAGAAAATCCACCACGTTCACCATGAGTACACTGCTCCAATAGGACCTGCAGCACCTTATGCACATTGGGCAGAAATTTTGATCCTTAGCTTTCCTTCATTCATCGGTCCCGCATTAGTTCCGGGACACATAGTCACCTTTTGGTTTTGGTTTGCTTTGAGGCAAATGGAAGCAATTGATGCTCATAGCGGGTAAGTCTCGTCGAACTCTTCCAGTGACAACCCTTTTTTTTTGTGTGTAGCACATGTATTAGGATTGGATTGTCCTTAAAAAGGCAACTGAAAACATCATCATTCATTAGGATTGGATTGTCCTTCAATAAGCAACTGCAAACATTAATGTATACAATAGTCGACTGCATATATATGTTAAAATTTTGTGAAAAGCTTATTTGAGTTGCCGTGATAAAGTTACCTCAATATTCATATGAAAGCATTTATTCATGAGAAGTTAACTGATGTAGATATGAATTTCCATGGAGTCCTACGAAGTTTGTTCCCCTGTTTGGAGGTGCTGAGTATCATGATTACCATCACTACGTGGGTGGAAAAAGCCAAAGCAACTTCGCATCAGTGTTCACATATTGCGATTACATCTATGGCACCAATAAGGTATCTCACATTTGTTCTCTTTTTTTATTTATTTTAAAGCACATTTAAAAAATATGATTTCGAGTATATTAATCCATCTACATTGTTAATTTCTCAATAGGGTTATAGGTATCAAAAATTGATCTCGAGGAAGGTACGTATGAGCTACTAAAATTGCTTTTGGTACTTGAAAAAGCAAGTCAATGAGATCGATCATCAAATATTTTTATTTTACACTAAGAAAAGTGCGTGCAAGTGAAAAAGTAAATATATAAGAATTTTGATGTGGGATGAATTTAGCTTACATTGCAACTTCAAGATATCTTCCGTGATTTTCTATTTGAATTGCCAATATGCATGGCAAAAATAAGTTTTCAACCCATCTTTTAATTATCTTTTGTTGATGAAGGGACATCAAGGAAGCATGCAGTGAACACACAGAGACAGAAGATATACCTAACAGTTAGCTTCTTAGGTTTCCAATGTTTAATTCACATGCCAGTGTCTCAGATTATGCTTCTTAATGTGTATTAAAAACATAAATCAACACATGAAATTTGTTTTCTCTCTTTTTAATGCATTTCTTCTTTAAAAATTGTAATGAAGTGTGGTTTTGTTGTATCATTGGAGATGTCTTAGTTGATATTGACTATATTGGTAAGTGTGGATATATTGGATATATTGAAATTTGAATACAACACATCTTTCCTTTTTTGCAAGTGTTGCACAATTTGCATGTTAGACATTTCTCTACAGGAAACAAATGTATAAGGAGCCTACCCTTAAGTCTTAATTATGAAATTGTGTGACCATTAGGGAGCCTTAACCAATGTTTAACACTTGAAGTGACAAAATGAGGCAAAGACTTGCAAGTAGGTCAGGAAAACGGGCATTGTTGATGTGTTGACATGTATTTGTGTACATTGATGGAAATCTTCAAACATGATGCAAGATTCAGATGTGAGACAAAAAGATTGCTTAAGATGGACCTTGAGTTGAAAGTTTGTTGGATCATATGTATGAGGGAGACATGTGATAGCTTTAAGGAGTTTTTTTAAAAAAAGGAAAAAGGATTGAATTAATAAATAATGGAATTTACATCAACAAAAAGAGGTTCATAGGATTATCCCTCAACACAACAGAGAACACATTGGATATACCTACAAAATTTTATTTTTTAAGTAGTACACATATTAGAGATTTAAAGAGAGGAGTAAAGTGGAACTACAATCATTTGCATGGTTCCTCAATAAAATAATTTCTCGAATCCTATTGATAACCTCATTGATAAGTTCTTCTACAATTTTGCATTTAGATTCAAACCTTCTCATATTCCTTTCTTTCTAAATTGTTTACACACATAATCCCATAACCAGTAAGTAGATCAATTTGTCAATCTTAGGAATCGAAGCTTAAGTATCTAGGCAATGAATAATGATGGAGATAGAGTTATAAGAACTAGTCCATAAACATTTTAGTTTCATTTATTCCCAAATGAACTTAGAAACTAAACATGTGAAGAATAGATGATCTCTAGTTTTATCATGTGTAGAACATGGAGAGTATCTTCTATTTATGTCAAGGTAAGAAGGTCTATTTGTAGTATTAAGACTATTCCTAACGATAAGCCATAAGAGAAATGATACCTTGGGGGAAGAACTTTGTGTTAAATGATTCTACTCCAATCGAATTTTGGATTTCTCAATTTAAGCATGTCCATAGTAAGCTTGTTTGATAGTTTGAGAGTTGGAAGATCCTTCTAATAAAATGTATCTTCTCTAGATAAATTTGGATAATATTGTGGTTGTAGTAGACTAAGATGAGCAAGAAGCCTCCATGAGTTACCGTCAATGAATATACTGAGCTTAGTATGTAGGGGGAAGAGAGAGATCATTGATAACGCTAAATGGTGAACAAAAAGGCATTGGCCTGACCAATTGTCAAAGCATAGAGTTGTAAGTAAACCCATTGCCAACTTTACACTTAACATCATTCTGGACTAAGTTCCTTAAATGCAATAGTTAATTCAAGAAGTAAGAGTTTTAAGGGCTCTTACTTATCTCCCAAATCCATCTACCTTTGTGAAAGTAAGAATGCATCCATCTAATCCACAAAGATTTTTTGTCTTCTATTATCCACTATGCATCCACCTAATCCATAGAGATTTTTTTCTTCCAATATCCACTATAATCTTTTAAGCGTGAGAGCTTAATTAGAGCTCGATGGATTTGGGAGATAAGTAAGATCCCTTAAAACTCTTACTTCTTGAATTAACTATTTCATTTAAGGAACTTAGGATGATGTTAAGCGTAAAGTTGGCAATAGGTTTACTTATAACTCTATGGTTTGACAATTGGTCAAGCCAAGGCCCTTTTATTCACCATCTAGTAAACCCATTGCCAACTTTACACTTAACATCATCCTGGACTAAGTTCCTTAAGTGTAATAGTTAATTCAAGAAGTAAGAGTTTTAAAGGCTCTTACTTATCTCCTAAATCCATGTACCTTTTCAAAAGTAAGACTGCATCCACCTAATCCACAGAGATTTTTTGTCTTCCGGTATCCACTATAGTCTTTTAAGCATGAGAGCTTGATTAGAGAGCATACACCACCCTATGGGACAACATATGTTTGTCCACTTAACCTTAGCTACCCCTTTATTTCCTTTGGAATGATTCCATAGGAAATTCTAGAATAATTTTTCCACAATCTTGATTACTTTTTTGGATAAGAAGTTTTGTGAACTCTAGTAGATGTATAAGGGATTGAGCAATAATTTAATAAGTTGTATCTTCTCCACATAATATAAGAATTTTTTCACCTAAGAATTAATCCATTTATGGATTTTTTTCAATGAGTGGAATGCATTCAAGATAGTTTAACCTCTTAGTGGAAATTGGAAGCCCCAAATAAAGCAATGGTGGAGTCTTCATTGACATACCAATAATAAGCAATTCTTGATTATAAAGGTTGGCATAGAATTGGGCTTAGCATTGTAAAAAAGAAGAAGATCATCTGCTAAAGAAAATTTGGTTAGTCCAAGTTTTTTTAATCTTAATTGGAATTTGAATTTGAGATTAGCCTCCACTTCAAGCTTGATGATGGAATTTAGAATTTCCATACAAAGTATGAATAAGATGGACTCCTATTGATTAAAACTTAAAAGTTAGCAGTGGAAATTCATTCTTTCAGCTAATTAATAAATATATGTGGGAATTCATAAGCCTCTAGTACCTTCCAAAGGAAGCTCTACCTAACACTATAAAAAACCTTAAAGAAGTCAACTTTGATAGTATAATTAACAAAAGCATTTGGTCCCAAATAACCCTTTAGCAGGTCTTGGATAATGAGAATGTTCTCCCCAATTTGTCTATTGCATATGAAAGCACTTTGATTGTCACTGATAAGTGGAGTGAGTACATTCTTTAATCTAGCAGCAAGGATCTTGGATATGATTTTGGGAATTAAGTATAGGAATGTTTTGTTAATTTCCTTAAGAAGTTTTCCATTGGTAAAGGTTTCAAGAATAGCTTGTTTAATATAAATCCCAATGATAATCTAAGAGTTTTGGAAAAAGAATCCGTTTAGCCCATCTGGTCTAGGAGCTTTCATACCATCAGGGCCGTTCCTATTATTTTATAGGCCCTGGGCGAAATAAAAAAAAAGGCCCTTATGAATTAACAATATACTTAAATTTACATATTTGTATGAAACATAAATGACTTAATTTACTACATTATCAACCAAATATTAAATGATCATTACATTAGCTAATAATATCTTACAAATATTATTAACAATAAAATAATTAAAAATAATAACAGTAACAACAAAATAACAATAGTAGCAATCAAATAACAATATTGGATTGCAAATATTATTAACAATAAATTTTCAATACCTTTTATGTTGTTCAAAACTACCTTC
>JANPWT010000006.1:25747335-25759571 GCA_024678245.1 Erythroxylum densum
TGTGTTTTATTTTATATTATTTTATTATTAGGTTCCTTTATTCTATATGAACTAAATACCTAACTAAGTTTACATATATAACTTATATGTGATATTTCAATTATTAATATATGATTAGTTATCACTTGCCTTGAATTTTATTCTCTTTAAGAATGATTCTTGAATTTATAATTATACATCATAAGTTTAATCTTAAGAATTGTATAAAGAACTAAAAAGATAGTATAATTCATACACTAAGAGACTAAATGCTCTAGAATTAGTGATTAAGATATCCTATACTATTGTGATAGATAATACATTAACTTTTAATGAATTTAGTTAGAATAATTGTTGATTTCGAGATGATAATGGCCTAATTAGATATATTTATATACCTTAAGAGAGGAGGTAGATATCTTAAATTAATTTTTATTTCAGTCTTAACAAATAATCATGTTTAATAATTAAAATTCCTTTTAAGCCAACATTAAAACCTTTACATTTTAATAATATATATTATTTTTGAAGTTAATCCCTTTATTTTAGTTAGTTAAGTAATTTAAATTCTTTTATAAAATCTTGTTTAACTGAATTTCATTGCCTTACTAAGATTTATAAACTTGGCAATTAATTAATCTTTAAGGAAATGATAATTTGGAATACTCAAAGCCTAATACTACTAAATTTGATTTTATACACCTATAGATTTGAGTGATCATTACTAACTTTTTACTTTTGGATGAACTCTTAGTTTATTTTTCCCATTTGTTATGCACCATACACAATGTTTTTCTCAAACTTGATTCTTGTAAGTTCATTGAAAAATTGTTTAGAGTTGAGGTTAAAGATGAGATTTTTGCTTGTATGTCTAAGCCTTATATATCAAAACCATGCATCTTCACTTATAGATATTAAATACTTATACTTTTATTAGAGAGGCTATTAAGATCAATCGAATAAATATTACCCTCTCTCTTTCTAAAATATGCAATACTATTATTAACCATTCTAGAAATAATACATAACTGTCCTTCAAAACATGCTTTGTAATCTTCTACATATAGTTAGCTTACACTTAGTAAAGTATGCTTTAATCCTTATACCGAAATCACATTGTTAATTGTAGCATGATCTTCCTTTCCAAATTTTCTAATGGCCATTATCGTACCCTTGACATTATCTCCAAATGTAATATATCCTACATCTATATCTCTAAAAGTTACAAATTGGGATGCATCACTAGTCATCTACTAGCCATATACTATTTTTTCCTTTTCTTAAAGAGATTTAAAACAAGGCAATCAATGTTTTCTAGATACCTAACTTTGGATCCTTCATTATTAGTTTCCTTATTCTTTTTAACCAATTTTCTTAAGGATTTACTTAACACCCTTTGTTTAAAGAAATAAAACTTATCGATATTGCCCAAATTTACCACAATAATGACATATCATGTTGTATAGTTGGCTTGATTAGTTATATGATAATGAGATCTATGTGTTTTCTTCATATGGAAGTACTATTTAATATTGTTATACATATGATACATGTTCTCAAGTCTATTATGATTTATATAACAGATGTGAGTTGTGATATTATGCCTATTATATGTCCTATAGTAGGTGTGAGCTAGATTCTTGTTGTTGTGATGATTGATTTTAGGTCTAGATTAGGAACTACATATGAAAGCATAGGACTTACCTTTTGGCCTAGCATATGTACATGAATTTCTAGATGAAGACTCACTATATGATCATTTACTATCTTAGAGTCTTCACTATGCATGTGTTTTCCATTGAAAAGTGTAGAATTATTGTTAAGTACAATCCATTGAAAGTATATAATCCTATGTGTATTATTGGAATTCTTTTAAACTCCTAGTATGTTTTCAATTTTATCAATTCCTTTGATGAATTTGGATAAGGGTGCCTTAGGAATATTGACATCTTTTTTCAGAGTCTCAATTCATGCATGAATGCATCTAAGTTATGATTTTCAACAATAGAAATACTTTTAGATGCTTTGGTGATAAACAATTCACTCTTTATTTTTTTATTTTCACTCACATATGCATCTAAGTGCTTTTAAATCTCTCATTTTAAGGCTTTTAACTAGTTCATCATATGAAAATTCAACATCACCATCACAAGCACAAGACTTAGAGATGGAAAATACCTTCTTTATCCATGAAGTATATTTGAGCTATTTCTTCTTTTAAATGTTCACTATCAAGTTACTTATGTCATCCTAAATTGATTATTTAAAATCCTTCCTTTTGTTGTTGTCCCTCTTCTTCATTTTGTCATTTCTTTCATTACCTTTAAGGAGAAGACATTAGGACTTCATATGGTTGAGTTTTAAAGAAAATATTTAGGAGATTTGTGTTTTGAATCAACCTTACTTTCCATAATGTCTTTTCTTTCGAAGAAGTTTTTTCCTTTACTTCTTAAATTTTCTAGTGATAAGGATGATGTCTTCATCATTACTTCCACTTGAGGATGTCTTATCTTCCTCACTTGATTCCTCCTTAAAGGGTTTTAATGCTAGGTTCTCTTTTTTAGAGTTGTCATCTCTTCTTGTGTCTCATTCAGCCTTATTTCATAGGTAAGGAGAGATTTAATAAGCTCTTCCAATGGTAGAACCACCAGGTCCTAACCTTCTTATATGGCTATCATTATAGCTTGCCAAGTCCTTAAAAATTACTTAAGCAATTTTCTCACTATTTTAACCTAGTATATGTCCCTTTTAGACCTTTAAGAGCATTAATAATATCAATGAATCTTGTATTACATGCTTAATATACACTTATCTTGATTCATTTGGAATAATCCCTATGGATGGGTTAATATGCTGACTTGACTCTCTTTAACTTATTAGTACCCTCATGTGTGACTTCAAGTGTGTGCTAAATTTCATGAGTAGTTTCACACATAGATGCAATATTAAATTCATTCTTACCTAGTGCCCAAAATAATATTTGAATGACTTTTCTATTTAAAGAAATGAATCTCTTATCTTGAGTTTCCCTCTCTTCCCCTAATTTAGGCACATTTTTTTAACTATGAATTTCGTAGGATTAAATGGACCATTAGACACTATTTACCATAAATTAAGACTTTCAGCAATTAAAAAGAATTCATTCTAGCTTTCCAATAATCATATTTATTACAATCAAAGAAAAAGGCTCCACTGATGTTTTATCCATCGTAGTTAGATGAGGATGATGATGTACCTAAATATTCCATTATGATCCTTACTCTAAATTTTTGTTTGAAATATTAATAAAAGGACCCACTTTAATACCACTTATTGGTCTCTAGTAGAACCTAAAAAAGGGTGAATTTATATTTTGTGATTTTAAATAACTATTTTCTATTTATTGGAATAAATTTAATAAAGATTAATATATGACTATGTAAGAAGATAATTTAATATAAATTAATCATACAATCAAAAAGTAATTTAAAAAGTACAGGGAAGAAGAAAGGTAAAATAATTTTATAGTAATGCGATGAACAATTCATGCCTACATCCAATCTCTAAGAAACTTCAAAAAATTCCACTAAGTCTCTTGTTTTAACACAGTGAAGACATATCTTCTTGCAATCAATCTTATTTGTCTTTTGGAAAAGAGTAACCATTCTTACAACCTTCCTTTAAAATGAAGAGTAACTGTAACTTATAAATACAATTTACCATTTAAAATACTCTTTCTTGCATTTTGATAACTTAAAGTCTCAAACGCTTCATAATGCAACAATTAATGCTTAAAAAATCTTTGAACTATTTGAAACGTGTTTATAGAACAATCAAATATTTTCCTATATTAAACCTAAAGGAAAAAAACATGTATTTATACACTTTGGAGGCTTAAAATAGTAACTAGAATCATAAACTAATCATTGCCAATTAGTAGCTCCATTATATTTGGTCAATCACAATTGTTCCTTGGTCAACCAATGTGCATTAATTACAAACAACTAATTATTGTATACATTGGTCATCTACTGCTATATATGAGTAGACCAATTTGCATTTTATTAGAACATTTGTCGATTAGTATAGATGCAACATATTTTTTGTACAATTTTAACAGGCATTAGTTGCCTAATGTACTTAAAATCTTAAATCAAATTATTGTTCTTCATGGAAATTTGACTTGAAAACTTCTCAATATAAACTCAAGAGTGTTTTAATAATAAAATTTTAATTCCTCTTAACGACTGAAAAAAGACTTTATGTAATGAGTTAAAATGAGATATATGTAGGCATGAGTGGCCTCTAAATTATCGAAGAAACCAAATATGAAGTACAATAATCATTATATTTTTATTTATAGCCTTGTTGTACCTTAATTTTCCTTTTAAAAATTTACCAAAAAATCTTGCAGACATCTTTAAAATTGATGCATCTTGAGTAGATTGGTTCGCATTGGTTTGGTGTAATTTTCTATCTCCTAAGATCTCATTCATAGAATTGCATTAGTCCTCTAAATTAAAACTTCAGTTACCCTTAATCTCACACGTAGACTCTTCCCTTTAGGACATGAAACACCTCTTCTTTAGTTGCTCTTTTGCTAATGGTACGTGGAAGACTATACAACTCTTGTGCAATCACTACTGTTATGTAACTCATAGGAGTAGCATTATGCATTGGGCAAATTCTTCTTATCAACTAAGTATAGACAATTTTAACTTCTTTAAGATTACATTAGGCAATATTGTATACTTTATATGGTAGGAGAATGGTGATTTCAAGAAGCCAACATTAAGATCTCCAAACCACAATATAGCTAAATATTAGGAGAATTCATGAAATGATGATAATAAATGTTCTTTCTCCAAACATGGCTACCAGATGGATTGATATAATATTAGCCATATACACTAGTTCTTTTCTCATATATTACTTTCGGTTAGTCTCTTTGTTGATTTTGTATGAAGCTTAGAAGCTTAGTTTTTGATGCTCTTTCAGCATGTTTAGCCAAGAATGGCTTTTTCTGATGGTTGTACTACTTGAGGCTTTTACCTAGTAATTTCATTCATTTAATTTTAAAAAAGACTTTATTGTCTTCATGAGATTATTTTTAATGTGTGCATGAATATATAAAATATCTTTCACATTGCTTTCATCCAAATACAAGGTCAATAGTAGTATTTATGTTTTATTATCATTAAAACATAAATTGAAACTGTGTTTGGTTTAATGTTACATACGTCCACTTAAACTCCCTTCCCCTAAAAAAAGCTCCAAATCCTTAGCCTATTTTCTATTAGTCTTTCTATTTATTCATAAAGTTCTAACCAGTTTTATATTCAGGCGAGCATTATAAAATTCCACTAGCTAAGATATCCCAGTTGGTCATTGAAAGTTAATTCTATCCTTATTAATGGTTCATCATTTTTATGACATGTTATATATTATGTTAACTGTAATTCATACGTGATTCAAATAGTTAACCATATATTAATAAGTAACACATCTTACCCTCTTATGGCTTTTTTTTAATGTTTATTCAACCTCTAATAACTAATTGAGGTTCCATAGGTATAAGTAGACCTTTTCGAATCATAAGAATTAAGATGAGAAAGGGACTAAACAAATGACAATATTGATTCAACAATTATTTTTTACATTAGGCTATAGAATTGTTATTAAAATGTTATATTAAGATAGTGGTACACTAGTAAAAAGTGGATCATTAAGATCATATGATAGTTTTCAAAGTGAAAAAAAAGTTTTAATGAGCTTTTATAAAAATTATTGTAACATTTGATCTCTACTTGCTAAAAAAGTATTGAATTTAGGGATATTTATTTTGGTCCAAGTTGACCGGATCATAGGCAGCCATGAGCTAAAAATGGTCACCCCGATCTGGCCACTGGCCAAAGTTAGGCCGAGCACTAGCTAGCCGAGGTCGGGCCAACTAGTGTGGCTGGATCGTAACTTTAAAAACAATGTCATTTTTTACGTCTTTTAAAAAAAATAAATAAGGTAAGCTGGTCATCTCATGGGCAGAGAAGGAAGGAAACATCAGCCTTGGCCCGTCCTACCATAGGCCGGGCCATGAGCCACCTAACTTGTGGTCTGGCCTGCGTATCGTAATTATATTTAACTTATAAGAACAAGTTTAGTTGATGTAAGTCAAGGAATCAAAAGTCCAAAACATTATAAATTTTTTTCTTTCTATTCATTTATATATTTATTTTTTGAGTTAAAACTTACTATTTATTTAAGAGATCATTTTCTTACATAAATATGAATTCAAGATTAACTCAAAAGTCAAAATAAATAAGTGAGAAGGGAAAAGAAAAGCTGAGTTGTACAAGGAAAACGGGTCGGTTTGACCCATTGAGTAAAGTGCACAATAAAGGCGAGAAGAAATATCTAATTCCAAGTATGAGCTTAATATCCAGGAGCAGGAGGGGATAGCAGGTTAAGTGAGGTGGAGGTTTATTCATTCACTCGTTTCTATTTTACTAGATAGAAAGGAAACTGCCGCCTTATCCCTCTCTCTATCTCAACGTCCGCCTAAATATCTATCCGTCCGTCTTGTGAGGAGAGAATTTAGGGCGTTCTTTGGATTCATAGTATAATCAGTGGAAATGGTTTCTTCTTCAGTGCTAGGTGTATCGTGCACCCCTAGTCTAGAACTTGGTTGGAGAAAGACATTATTATCCAACCATTGTACACCCTACAACAACTGGTTTACAAGAGGGAGACCGCAGCTGGTGCTAGTAGCAGCAGCTGAGCAGGGTTTGCGGAGGAGGTTGGCTCCTTGTGCCATAGCCACCCCGAATTCCATCCTCAGCGAGGAGGCTTTCAAAGGCCTCGATGGCGGCCTTTCCGATTTTAGCGATGAAGATGATGTGAGCGATGAGCAATCCCAAGCTGCAACGCTGGACGCCGATGAGCTTGACATTTCCAAGCTGGATTTGCCCGTTCGGCTGGTGGAAAGCCTTAGGCAACGCGGCATTACCAGCCTTTTCCCCATCCAAGTATCTTTTATCTCTACTTTTAGACTTTAGCTTTGTTATGGTAAAATGAATGAGCTTATAAGTTTTTTTCTTTTTTTTTTTTTGAATGTGACTACTGCCAGAGGGCTGTTTTGGCCCCCGCACTAGAAGGTCGCGATATAATTGCTCGTGCTAAGACAGGGACTGGCAAAACATTAGCGTTTGGGATCCCAATCATTAAACGCCTCACCCAAGACACTGAACTACCGTCTTCTAAAAGGTAATCCAACTTTTTCTCTTCAACTCTATTTGTTCACTCTATCCTTCCTCACTTGTATTTCTTTGCTGCAGACGTGCTGGTAGGCTTCCTAGAGTTTTGGTATTGGCGCCTACTCGGGAGTTAGCCAAGCAAGTAGAAAAAGAAATCAAGGAATCTTCTCCCTTCTTGAATACGGTGTGCGTTTATGGTGGAGTCTCGTATGTTACACAGCAAAGTGCTCTTTCCCGTGGGGTTGATGTTGTTGTTGGGACTCCTGGTCGTATTATCGACCTCATAAAAGGCAACAGCCTCAGGCTGGGTGAAGTTGAATATTTGGTACTTGATGAAGCTGACCAGATGCTTTCTTTTGGATTTGAGGAAGATGTGGAAGTCATTTTAGAAAATCTTCCACCCAAACGACAAAGCATGCTTTTCTCTGCAACTATGCCTACTTGGGTGAAGAAATTGGCAAGGAAATATTTGGACAATCCTTTGCAAATTGATTTGGTATAATGATTTTACCTTTTTAACTTAATTTTGTATCCTTGTCATGCTTGCGTGCATTTGTTCTCAAAATATCATCATTGACATTGCGAGCTGTTGTAGGTTGGTGAAGATGAAGAAAAACTGGCAGAAGGAATCAAGCTCTATGCCATATCAACCACGGCAACTTCAAAGAGGAGCATTCTTAGTGATCTTGTAACAGTATGTGTCAGCATCACCTTGAGTGAAATTTATTGATTGCATTGTTACTTTCTTCATAAGCGAAGAGCCTGCCTGGGATGCCTATTATTGCTTAAAATTAATTTTATATTTAATCCTAGTAGTTGTTTAAGGAAATATTAAGGTTTTTAATGGCATTAAGAGGTCTAACCCCAATCTTTTACTCTGGACATATGAAATTATCACGTAATTGCTGTATGCAATTAGCATCAGAACTTTTGTGACATAGTTCTCTTCTCATGATTAGGAGTTATGCCATGGATACTCATATGAAAGTAGTTAGCCATGGGAAATTGGACGTGTGGACCTTATAAGCTATGAAGACTAGGCTAATCGTGTTTTCGGTTCCAGGGCTTCTTTGAGTATCATCTTTAAATGATCATAAGTTACTAGGAGTTAGTCCCTTTCCTGTTATCGAGGACATAGACTGTTCAAAGTACCTAATTAATCATTTTATAATTCTTACGCAATGTTGTGGGTAGTAAATGTTAAGGTTGTGGAGATATAAGTTTAAGTTAGATACATGTATAACATTGTGTTGGTCATCCTTTTCAGCGTGGAATATGATTACTTCATCAGTGACCCGTTGTGTAGCTGCACTGTGATCTATATTTCTAAAGCTGTAAATATTATGTAACTTTCAGGTGTATGCAAAAGGTGGGAAGACCATAGTTTTCACGCAGACTAAACGAGATGCAGACGAAGTCTCAATGGCACTAACAAATAGTATAGCTTCTGAGGCATTGCATGGAGATATATCTCAGCATCAGAGGGAGAGAACTTTAAATGGTTTTAGGCAGGGGAAATTCACTGTGCTTGTTGCCACTGATGTTGCAGCTCGTGGGCTTGATATCCCTAACGTGGACTTGGTAATGTTTCTTTGATTCATTCCTTAATCTTTAGCATATATGGTTATATGGTTTTTACTTTTGAGTTGTCTCTGTTTTGGATTTTGTATTTATTAAATAAGATAGGAATGGGAAAATACATGTTGGAATTTCCTCCCAATAAATAATTGTCTGAGTCATGCCTCTCTGTGATACTCGATGTTTCAAATGCTCTAGTTAGGATGGTGGCCAGAATGATACATATTATAGGTGGTGGGAATATCATGAACTTCGTTGTTTGCTCTAGGTTATCCACTATGAGCTTCCCAATGACCCAGAAACCTTTGTGCATCGTTCTGGTCGTACCGGGCGTGCAGGAAAGGAAGGTACTGCTATTCTGATGTTTACAAGCAGCCAAAGGAGGACAGTGAGATCCCTTGAGCGAGATGTAGGATGCAGATTTCAGTTTGTTAGTCCACCTGCTGTTGAAGATGTTTTGGAGTCATCAGCTGAGCAAATTATTGCAACTCTAAGTGGAGTGCATCCTGAGTGTCTAGAGTTTTTCACTCCAACAGCTGAAAAATTAATCAATGAGCAAGGAGTTAATGCTCTCGCAGCTGCACTGGCTCATTTAAGTGGCTTTTCTCGTCCTCCATCATCTCGGTCCCTTATTAACCATGAGCAGGTAACAACAATTCTGGATTTGGAATTTTATGAGGAAGTCTGTCTTTAGCCTGCACTGTTATTTATTTTGAACTGTATTCTGTGCTACAGGGATGGGTGACACTGCAGTTGACTCGGGATCCATCTTATTCTAGAGGCTATATGTCTGCTAGATCTGTAACTGGTTTTCTTTCTGATGTATATGCTGCAGCAGCTGATGAAGTTGGAAAAATATTTATAATTGCAGATGAAAGGGTGCGTCTTTTGCAAAATATTGAACACTTTAGCTACAAGTGCTACCTAATTAATGCATCACTTTTTATCTGAAAGAAGTGCTTGTTATTACAGATTCAAGGAGCAGTTTTTGATCTTCCCGAGGAGATTGCAAAAGAATTGCTGAATAAGCAATTGCCACCAGGAAACACTATTTCCAAGATAACTAAGGTTATTTAATTGCTTTTACTGTTCCTCATTATGCCTGTTCCACATACAAAGATGTTACATAAGTTGTTTCTGATATGATGATTCATGACCTCAAATTTGCCTATGATGCATTGACCTAGAACTAAAGCATTCATAATTTTTAACAGTTGCCAGCTTTGCAAGATGAGGGTCCTCCAAGTGATTACTATGGTAGGTTTTCTAACAGGGATAGACCTCCTAGAGGAGGCTCTAGGAGCCCGAGAGGTTTCAAATCATCCCGAGGTTGGGGAAGTGGTCGAGATTTTGATGATGATGGTGATGAGAGCACATATAGGCGTGGTAGACAAAGTGGTGGACGAAGCTTCAGAAATGAGAATAGCTGGTCTAAGGCTTCGAGAGGCAGTGCAGATGATTGGTTGATAGGTGGTCGAAGGTCAAGCAGGTCATCATCTGGGGACAGGTCTGATTCTTTCCTTGTTCTTGCTTCCTCTCTTCTTTCTGCTTCTATTTTAAGTTGATGTCAGGGGTTTTGGAATAAATGGTCCTATTTGGTCAGTTGCTACAGCTAGATTTTCATTCATTGCACAAGCAAATTTATGGAGCAGCATGTTAATTTAGCAGTTAGTAGTGACATTTTGTATGGGGAGCACTGGAGCAGGCATGAGAGGGGAATAACTATGCGGATTTTCCTGAATAACAAAATGAATTGATGCCTTAATGAACCAGGATAAACTACACCTTGTATAATAATCCTGGGACTTAAAAGTGCTTTCTACCTGTGGCAAATATTTTAATCAACAATTACTGTTGGAAATCAAATGGGTACTGTGAAAACTAATCGATGAAGTTGATTGTTGAGTAATGCAAGTTGTTTTCTAAAGGTCAGTTAAAACTTGTTGCAAACCAGGGCATATTTGAGAAACTTTCTGGCATCCAATTGTGCTGTACTGTGATATAGCCGCTGTTCAGTTTCTGATTCTCTTCTAGATGCATAGATCCTTTCTGGGCATTTGACTTTGGGAGCCTTCATTACTTTTTCTCTTCTCTGTTTAAGGCTTTACCAATACTATTGTGTTGGAACTTGTAAACTACCTGTTGTATTTTACAGCAACTAGATGTTTTCAACTCTTTAATCCTTAAAACACCAGCCTATTCTATTTGATGTGTGGAAGCTGATTCATTTTTGTATCTGCTTAACAGGAAATTTGGAGGTACTTGCTTCAATTGTGGTCGGTCCGGGCATAGAGCATCAGACTGTCCTACCAAAGGAGATTTTTAACTGTATTTGTCAGTCAATGGTTCCTTCGGCGTAACAAAATGCTTAAGTGGATACTATGGTGGCTGCTGTTGCTGCTGGGGTTACTACCCTTCGGCAGCTTAAGAGTTAAAGACCCAAGGCGGTGTTGATGGTAGGTTCGTTTTGCCCTTATCCACTCTTCTCCCTAATCCATCCATCTGGTGGATTTTTAAGCTCAGTCCAGCTAATGGGTGATGATTTCATCGCATTTCTGAGATAGGTCAGCCATATCATTTGCAGATAGGAATTTTCATTCACTTCTTTGACTAGTATTAGGAAGCCATACCTTAACGGCAGGGGGAAGTTGGCCATTACATATGTTTGTTACGAAATTTAAAACCAAACTCATAGCATGTGAAGTTGGTAATCTATCTATTTGGTCATCTTTATCGCTTCCATATTTCTGAGTTTGCATTATGAGTGCTTCGCAAGGCAGTCTTAATAAAGTGAGTTGTTAATAATAAAGTAATTGTTATTTGATAATAAATAATTTATGTTACCATATTATTATAGGAAGAGGGGTGTATTTTCTCATATAAGTGGAAAAAGACTGATGAAAGAGCCAGATTTATTATAAATCAAGTGAATGCTGAGAATAAAAAGTTAGAAGTTTTAGAGCAAGAAGTTCAAATATGGTAAGTGCATGGATGACATGCATGAGCTATACGATGAATTGGCAGAAGTTAAAAGTGATGCTTAAATATATAATTTGTGAAATGATAAGATTGGAAAGGTTAATATTTAATTATAAAATAGGTGCTACATATTTGTAGCTATATTTGTAACTCTATTTATTGAAAAATTAAAGGATTGAATCTTCAACAACTTTGTCTGTATACCACAGTAATTTGATAAGAACGTTATTTTGGATTTAAATGTTATTGTAAGTGGTGTAGACAATTATATTATCCTTTTTTATATAGTGATGTTTGAAGTTGTTTATGGAATTGGATGTACCCACCAATATTCTTTTCAATATTGATGACATGTTGTAATCAGCTATCAATGAATAAATATGACATCTAGAATTGCAAAAGTAACTCCATATATACAAATAAGGAGTATAGCTTGTAATATCAAATTATTTTCTATATCTTCTAAGAAAG
>JANPWT010000006.1:25774916-25789103 GCA_024678245.1 Erythroxylum densum
ATATCAGACCATTTCTTTAAAATTCTTCAATATAACCTTACTTTCAAACAATCAAGTAAATGAAAATCCTTGAAGTTTTAAAAATAATGAGAATTTTTTTTAAAATAAGATAAACGCTATCAATGTGGCTATAATCAATTAAATAGCTAAGTCTCAAAAGCGGTTGCTCTTAAGGGATAAAATATGTTGAATAATAATAAAAGAAAATTAGCTACAATAAAGAGTTAAATCTAAATGCCTTTACCATTGTAATGCCCATAGTTTAAAAATATGATCTCAACATGAATAATAAAAGAAAGTTCTAGAATAAGAATGAGTTCTTATGGATGTTGAATCTTGATAGATTTCTTGCTTTTATTTAAGATTGATTCCTCCTTGATATGTTCTTGAATCTCCTCTAGTTGTCCTTTGTTCCTTAAGTCATCTTTATTACCCTTTTGACTCGTCTCCAATCCTCTTAGATGGCTCTCTTTTTGTTTATCACGGTCTCTCCTTTTTATCTAAAGAAACCCTAAAAAATATTAATCTCATGTTACTTCACTACTTGCTTAGCTTCTTTTTTTGTAACTAAACACAAGTAATATAGGTCACCAATATGAGTCCATGTTCGTGCCATAATACTAAAAATAGAACTATGTTGTCACATATGCCAATGTTTAGGTTATGTTACTTCATATTCCAAATTGTCAAAAAAGCAAAATGCATTAATAAGCTATATAGAGGTGAACATGGTACCATGTCAAGGTCGTGTTAGTTAATAAGTGACCAGTTTCAACTCGTGTTCCTCCAAACTTACCTCCAAATTTGACTCTAACTTGTTTGAATTCATTCTTTCTTGATGGGAGAGCTAAAATAAGGTTTATGAATAAAATATAAACTACATTAAGTCCTATAGAAATAATCAAAATTCAAGATAAATAGTCTCTAAATTATGCTAAAAACGTAGGGTAATTAATACTTATCAATATGCATTCATTTTAAGAGTATTAAAAGTAATGACAACAATATGTCATTTTCTTTTGACAACTAGCACTGTCTAAGCCCTCAATGCCAAAATAAACATGCCTTTTGCCAAAATGTACTAAACTAGATCAAAGAAACAATGTTTGACAACCGGAATTAGTGAAAAATTAGCAGTCAATTGAACCTTATCCTAAGATTTTTATGGTTTAAGCAACATATACATAGGTTCCATGGACTCGCTTTTTAGGAATTTTTTTCAACAATTCATTTTAATTTTAAAAGTTAATAAATTTTTTAAAACATATAAATTTCATTTAAATATAATTTTTTAGATAAACTAAAATTAATCTTTTTAAATTTGAAATTATGTTACGTGCCATGTAAAAAATCTCTAGTATATAACTATATATCCCTGAAAGTTAGAAAAAAGAAAGTGGCTGTGAAGAGGCTAGCAGATCTATTCACTGGTTAGGTGGGGTCAGCCTCCAACTTTGAGAAGTCTTTTAATGTCGCTCGGGGAATTAAAATAGGAAGTGACTCCGTACATTTGGTGAGCTGAGAAGAGGAAAGGATGGCTTCACAGTCCGTCTATGCAGTGTTGTCGGGAGGAATGAGTTGGGCCAGGATGCCGTCATCGTCGTCGTCGTCGTCATCAGCAACTTCCTTGTCCCTGGGCCTGCAACGAAACATTACCAAAGTATCAGTAGCATCTCCATGGCCACTCTTCAAACCAACCACCGATAGGCTTCATTTCAGCTCTAAAACGCGTTCTTCCATTCGTTGCGGTTCTTATTCTCACTATCTCTGTCCTTTTCTCCTACTTTCTCTCTCTCTTTTCACCCTAACCCCCAATTCTCGTATTTCTCTCAAATTACTATGGATGAAAATTGTTCCGTTTTTTAGTTTGATGAATATTTGCTTTGTTGCAGCTCTGTCTCCTGAGCTCAAGTCTACATTGGATAAAGTGGTTTCGACACAAAAAGTTATTCTCTTCATGAAGGGAACTAAGGAGTTCCCTCAATGTGGATTTTCAAACACTGTTGTCCAAATACTGAATTCCTTGAACGTGCCTTTCGAAACAATTAACATTTTGGAAAACGAACTTCTGCGTCAGGGTTTGAAGGAATACTCTAATTGGCCCACCTTTCCTCAACTTTATATCGAAGGAGAGTTTTTTGGTGGCTGTGACATCACTGTTGGTAAGTAGTTTAATCTAATTATGTTATTAATAGTTGTTGGTGTGATCTTCAGTGTTGCATTGCGTGTGTATTTTATGGAAATTTTGAGCTCTCGTTTATAATCATTTGTCTAGGTTTTATACTTTCTGATGTGCTAGCTCCCTCCAGTGCCTTAAAATTGGTCCAGTTTTGTATATGCTTCTTGTTTCTTTATCTGGAAATTGGTGACCTAAATACAATCCATTTTGAGAATATTACTTCAAACTGCCAATTATTATTCATCTTCATTTGATGGTAAGAAAAACAATCAGTTCTTAGGTTAGTATTTTTGTCAACAAGCACACGGCAATGGACACAAGTCAAATTTGCATGTCTGACTGTTGAGAAGATGAGCATGCCCCTCGATTTGGTCCTCATCTTTTGAACATAACCGGTTCTGTTTTCCTCTCCTTTACATTCTACCCCAATATAGAACAACACGTCAGACATGGATTTATATTCTGCTTGCAATGTATCTTATTGTTCACTTTCTCTTTATTTTTACAAGCATGTCATAAGATTTGGTCAATTCATTCACTGAGAAAAAATTGAATGACACAATCAGTTAAAACTAGATTTGGTTCAATATCTCAAGGGTCAACAAATGAGTTTGCTTGTGGTGTGTAGATGAATAAAATATAGGGACCATGAAGAACGATTACACAAGTGAATGAAGAACATGGCCGTAACAAGTAAATAAGGAGTGAAAACCAAGAATAGGACTTAATGACACAAATGGCCGAAGAAGTCGACAAAAGCTCTCTTTCTTTTTCCGTCACTCCTTTCTTCTACTAAAAGCAACCTACTAAACTTTCTTGGTACTGCTTAATATATTCTGATTCATCATTAAGAGTACATTGTGAATATTTTTTATGTAAATACTGCATATTTCATTCCATGAATAATTCTATCTTCTTCCCTATGAGTTCTAGTCTCATTAAGAATGCTAGTTCTTACTGTACAAGAAATGTTAATCAAGCTGGGCCAATACTTTGAAATTCTTCACCTGGTGCTGGCTATCAACATCCAAATCAAATCCCTAACACATCCATTTGTTATCTAGCTTTTTGTTTCAGTTTCCTTTACAATACTGATCCAAAACCCTGAGTGCTGATGAACCTAACTCCTGTTCCTGCTTTCTGTGGAGTTATAATGGTGGAAAAAGTCGGGTTTTACTTCTATAATTAGGACCAGGTAGATGAAGTTGGAAGTTTAGGTAGTTTTGTGGTGGTCGATTTAACAGTGTAAACATTCCCCCTTTTCTTGCTTCCAAAATTTTCTTCTTTCAAACATAAGGGGTTATATATTTAAGAAGTCTTGATTATATTTTGTACTTAGACAGTGTTGTATATTAAGTTCTTTATGCCGATTTCAAACATGATATATGGTAGCTTTTGTCTGAAATTTGAACTTCGAATTTCCACTTTATACCTCGAAGATAATAAAATCATACCACAACAATAACATTCCATTAGAAGTCTCGCTGAATGCGAAGTTTGAAGAAGTTTAGAAGTATGCAACCTTACTTCTAACTAAGAGAAAGGTTTTTTTCGACAATTTCACATGGAATATATATATATATATATATATATATGTATACTAAATAAATAAATAACTAATATACAAATATAAAATAAAATAAATAAAAGATACATATTAAAACAATAAAGTAATAATAAAAAAATAAAAATAGACATAGTACAAGTAGCAATATAATTAAAAAAAAAGTAAATAAATACACGAACAAGAAAGAAGACAAATAAATAAGACAACAAACTATTACAAGATATTGTTTAGGCTAAGGAAGAAAATGTTTAGGCTAAAGAACAAAATCATACCATGCAAATGAAAATTTGACGATTGCCTTTACTATTTTGATGTTTGGTCTAATCCATCAATTTATAGAAAGTAGTACTAGTACTAATTGTAGTTCCAAAACAATTGCATCCTTTTCAGTTAGTTCATTATTGGAATTTATTGAAAAATTCAGCTTCCAGCTCAGGTAATTGATTGTTCTGCATTTCTGAATTGCTTGTTGTACTTGCCTAAAAAAATAAGTAGACTATTAAATCAATTTAGGAAAAATATGATATTAGTAGCATGCAATTGTTCTGTAGATCAGTAGCTATTTCTTTCTGCTCATTGGAAACTGATTTAATATGAGGATTCATCTAGTTACGTAAAGCTTTTACATACATAATAGTTTGTTGAAATGACACTCACTGGATGTACTATTTGTTCATCAATGCAATTATTGCTGAGGAAAGTCAGATGTTATTTGTCTCTAGGAAGATGGTTTGAAACAAATTTTGTTGATCGGGTTTACTTATGAAGAACAATGCAATCCACCAATGAAAAAGAACATAAAATTTAGATCTCTTAATTCTGGGAATGAATGTGGATAAAAGTGCTTGGTTATCCATGCATAGCCTTGCATTGACTTGGTTTATCTTTGTTTCAGATGGGCATTGAGAAAAAGTATCTGGAGAATTTGTTCAAAGTAGAGCCATATGTTATTTGCTAGTCACTTACCTCTATTCTCTTCTTCAATATGCGCTTACAATACTTGCTTTGCTTCAACACCATTATTTGACATTCATATTGAATCGTTCATGGTTAAGAATTAACTTGATTGATCTTTAATTTGTTTTGCAGAGGCATATAAGAGCGGAGAATTGCAAGAATTGCTAGAGAAGGCAATGTGCTCTTGAAGCTAAATATTTTCTATTATACCAGGTTATCTGCCACAATGTAAAAGGTGTAGCTAATAAAAGAATACTGCAGTCACTCGATTCTCTTCCAGATGTTTGGAAGACAAGATAACATGAAAGAGAACAAAGAAGATGGATTTATGTAGATTTATGCGTGCAAATGAGCTAGAAGGGAATCTCAATACGATGCTTTTCATTTCCCCTACAAGCTTATTTGAGTTGCGTTGTGTTTGTGTTTGTATGTGCGTATAGTTCTGATCTGGGTACACATTATGAGTTTGTTCCTCTGCTTATGCAATCCAGTTTTCGTTTGTTCTTGAAGAGGGAAAAATCTTGGTGCCTAGTATGCTACAAAAAAAGCCGACAACTTTTTGCTGGTCGGGCCAGTGATTATTCCTATGGCTTCTATGTAAGGGCCTAAGTGTTCATCGTCAGAAAAGAAGTTTGGTTTTTGTGATGAAGTCAAGAATTCATTCTAAAAGGAATGTTCGGAAGAGAATGAAATTCAAGAACATGATCATGAGCTAAATGAGATAAGAAGTCTGCCTTTAATAATCAGCAAAAAGAATTATAAACAAGCTTTTCGTTTGAAAATTTATGGCAAGCATTTATTTATCCAAGCAGATTGGAACTCAATTTCATTTCAGATCAGTGAATCATCTTTTTCCTTGTATGAAATTTGACCTCAGTAACCTGTTCCATAAGGGGTCGATGCTGTTTTTGAGTCCTTCTGGAATCGAATTCAATCCAATCGAGCCTAGTAATACAAGCAAGCGAATATTGGGAAATTAGAAACCATAAACCTGCCTAAAAAGACGCGCCACGCAGCGCCATTCTAATTTTCTCAAGCTCAGCCAACGCTACTTAGCTCATTCCTGTTCGTTGCTACTGAGTTTTAAATATAACAAGGTGCCTCCCAATGGCTTGGTTCTTTACATGGGAACAGTTGTTAATGAACCTAGCAAGGAAAAGAAGGTGACCATCGATTTTGAGCCTTTTAAGGCCATAAATGCGTCTCTACTGTGTGACAGCAAATTTCACACAGAAGCTCTAAATGAGTTGTTGGAATCTTGATGATAGTCATGGATGAAAATGGCTATCTGTTTGGGACGTTAAGTGGAAATACACGAGAATGTTAACGAAGAAGAATCTGGAGAGACAGAGAGAGAAGCGATAAACAATAAATCACTTGGACTCCGCCTAAAGCAAGGCACATGACTTTGCTTTCAGACGATGCTCATTTTCACATGAGAAATTAAGGGCGGAATGGACTTTCACTGCTAGCTAGCTGAACTACGACAATTTGTTGTAACAGAATAAATCTCAGCCTTTTATTTTATTTCGTCCTTTCTAACAAGTATATGGTCAAGATCAATTCAACAATTATATAAATACAAGTCTAAGCAAATAATACAGTATATACAAAGTTCAATAATGTACCTTCTCTTATATGGTATTAGAGCTTTATTTACAAACGCCAAAATGGAAAAAAAATTCTGGGTCATTCGCCACCGCCCAAAATGATATATCATACTCTCTTGATTTTTCAACTATGACAAAGACTCTAAACTTCAATCTGCCCATTAAACTTGATAGACGAAACTTTGTCAATTGGAGAGCCCAAATCCTTGCAACCATAAGAGCCCTTGAGCTTGAAAACTTTATATCAACTCAGCATCTTCTCCTCAGTTCATCATTACAGAAACAAATCAGGTCATTGAAAATGCAGAATATAAATCATGGTGAAGAACAGATTAAGTATTGCTATGTTGGTTATTTTCAACAATCGGAGAAGAGATAATGGGACAGGCAAATCACTCAAATTCATCCTACCAAGTTTGGCAAATTTCGGAAAATCTCTATGCTCAAACATCTATTGTTAGAGTTCTTCAACTAAAGCATCAACTTTCAACCATTAAAAAGGGCTCACATACCAAATCAGAATACATATAGAAAACCAAAACCATTGGAGACTCACTCCAAGTAGCAGGACATGCAATCCGTGAGTATGAATTAATATTGAGTGCTCTAAATGGCCTTGATCATGAATATAATCCTGTTGTGGTTTATTTAACACACTCTATGAAAACTTCAACATTACAAGAAGTGCAATACTCTCTTATGAAGCATAAAACAAAAATAAAGTAGTTGAATAAAATCAATCAACTGGAAATCTCATCACTAACTGCAAACTATGCAACGTTTAATTATCGGGGAAGAAGTGGATTTAGAGGAAGAGCAAGTCGTGGCAGAGGAGGTAGATGGAATGGAAACAAATTTTTTTTGTCAACTGTGTCATAAACTAGTCCATGAAGCACTAAAATGTCACAAAAGGTTTCATGTTTCGTGGCAAGGTAATACCACCCAATCATAGAAACAGAACACAGTTACACAATATACACAAAACAATGCACAAAACTATCCTCAATCCTATTTGGCTCAAAATCAATATGGAAATCCCTCATCTGAAGCAGTCAATAACAATACATAGTTTATAGACAGTGGGGCTACAAATCATGTCATAACAAATCTCAATAACTTGTTAATAAGTTCAAAATATGGTGGAAATGATCAACTCACTGTTGGCAATGGTAACTCTCTTCCTATTGCTAACATTGACTCATCTCACATACATTTTCTAGACAATATACACACACCTCTTGCACTAAGAAAAATTCTGCATGTTCCCAACATAACCAAAAATCTACTTAACATCTCTAAACTCACCAAAGATAACAACATTTCGGTTGAGTTTACTAACGAAAATTGTCTATTTAAGGACAAAGCAACAGGGAAGATTCTGCTCAAGGGAGTGCTTCGAGATGATCTCTACAACCTTAGAACCACTAAACAACTTGACAATATTAGGCCAATATACCCTTAGCTTAGTCCTTCTTACAAAAGGTCTCTTTTTTAGGCAATCATTGTGAGGCAAACATAGCACCAAAAAAAATGTAAATGTTTGGCATGCTAAGTTAGGACGTCCTTCCAAGCATATCTTGAAACAAGCTATCTCATTGTGATGCTTGTAAGGAAGGAAAATTGCATCAATTACCCTTTTAAACTCATTAAATAACTGCTCAAAATCCCTTCGAAATCATATATTCAGATATTTGGGGACCCTTTCCACATCTCTTAATCGAAGGACACAAATACTATCTTATTTTTGTTGATGCCTACACAAGATTCACTTGGCTTTATCCTCTAAAATTAAAATTTGATACCCTATCTGTCTTTATCAAATTCAAAGCCAATGTCGAACTTCAATTGAACAAAATAATCAAAGCTCTACATAATGATATGGGAGGTGAATATAAAGCTCTCTTACCTTACCTCACAAAACATGGAATAAAATTAAGGTTTAGTTGTCCTTAGACTCACCAATAGAATGGGGTTTTCGAAAGGAACACAGACACATCATTGAAATGGGACTAAATCTTTTATCTGATGCTCACATGCTACTCACCTATTGGTTAGAAGTCTTTCACATAGCTGCCTATCTTATCAATAACTTACCATCTCCTAGACTAAACAACCTCTCACCATTTGAAAAGTTGTACAACAAACCACTGAACTATCTTAATATCAAAACCTTTGGTTGTAGTTGTTTTCCTGATCTCAGATATTACTCTCATCATAAATTAGGATTTCACACCACTAAATTTGTTTTTCTTAGGTATTGCTCAATGCATCAAGGTTATAAGTGTTTGACTAATCAAGAGAAAATCATAATATCTCTTCATGTTGAATTCAATGAGAAAGAATTTTTATTTTCTCAACTCTTTCCCTCACATTCAAACTATCCTATAGCCTCATCAAGTTCCCTTACCTTTACTCTAATCTCAACTCCAATCGGTACACCTTCATTAAAGGCCATCACGGATCACTCTTCTTCAGTAGAATGCTCTCACTCAACTGAATCCCTCAATATACAGGTAAGCTCTCAAAATCCTAGCTCATCATCACTTTTTACATACCCACAAAATAGACAAAATACCTTACCTACCATCATTCCATCAATCACACCACATACTAAATCAAACTCTTCATTTCCACACATACAAAATGTTCATCCTATGCAAACTCGATCCAAAAGTGAAATTTTCAAACCAAAACTCTATTCCTTTTCTCTAACCTTAAATCCATGAACTAAACCTAGAATAGTCTCTGAAGCTCTAAACAACCCTACATGGTTTCAAGCCATGTAAGATGAAACCAATGCCCTACAACAGAATCACACTTGGACACTTGTCCCCTATGAGCCTACCATGCATATTCTTGGCACAAAATGGGTGTTCTGTACCAAATACAATGTTGATGGGACTACCTCTAAATACAAGGCCAGATTTGTTGCCAAAGGGTTTAATCAAACCCCTGGCATTGATTTTTCAAAAACTTTCATCCCTGTTGTGAAAGCCTCAACAATAAGAGTAATGCTTTCACTTGTTGTCTCCCATCATTGGAAGATTCAGCAAGTTGACACCAAACATGCCTTTCTACATAATGAGTTACATGAAACTGTTTATATAAACCAGCCACAAGGATTTCAAAACAAAACACAATTGCATCATGTATGCAAGTTAGATAAAGATCTTTAAGGACTAAAACAATCTCATAGGGCTTAGTTTCACAAACTAAAATGTGCACTCTTAGTAGGGGTTTCATAACCCAAGGTCAAATACCTCTCTATTTTACTCAAATGAAAATGGAATTATTATAATGCTACTGGTCTATGTAGATGACATTCTAATCATAGGAAATTTATCTCAAGCAATCCATGTAATTATTAGTCAATTACAGTCTCAATCTGTTCTTAAAATGCTCAAAAGCATAAATCATTTCCTTAGCTCTGAAGCATATAAAAACATGAATGGTTTATACCTTTTATAGAAACAATACATTGAAGATCTACTTATTAGAACAAATATGTAATCATGCAAGCCTTCCTTGACATCCATCACTCCAGCAACCAAGTTTTCTCTGTATAATGACACACCATTTGAACTCCCAAAGCTTTACCAAAGTATCATAAGACCTCTTCAATATCTCTGCAATATAAGAGCAGACATCAGCTTCACAGTCAACAAATTAAGCCAATTTTTACAAAATCCTTTAAACACACATTGGATTGTTTGTAAAAGGGTTTTGAGTTACCTGAAGGGAGCCTCCAATATAGGACTGCTCTTTTAACCATCATCATCGTCTCTTGATCTCCATGCCTACAGTGACTCTGACTAGGCCAGCTCCTCTGATGATCATAAATCAACAACCGGAGGATGTGTATTTTTATGGGGAAACCTAATCCTCTGGATCTCTAAGAAACAAATGACAGTAGCTTGATCCAGCACTGAGGCTAAATATCGAGCCCTATCTTAAGTATCAACTGAAGTCATCTATCTCACATCTCTACTATCTGAGCTAAGATTTTCTCTCACTCACAAACCCATTCTATGGAGCGAATATAATAAGGCTCGATCTCTAGCTCAAAATCCTCTCATTCACTCAAGAACAAAACACATTAAGGTTGATGTACACTTCATAAGAGACAAAGTGGAGAAAGGAGAAATATAAATTAGATATGTAAACACCGACGACCAACTTACCAACATCCACACGAAACCCGTAAGCTCGATAAGATTTCAACTTCTAACCACCAAACTGAACCTAGTTCAAAGCCCTAGGTTTAGTTTGAGTGGGGGTGTTAACAAAGAAGAGTCGAGAGAGAAAGAGAAAAGCTATAAATAATAAATCACACGGACTCTGCCTACAGACAACGCACATAACTCTACCTACAGACAACACACATTTTCACTTAGAAACTAAGGGCAAAATGGACTTTCACTACTAGCTAGCTGGACTAGCACAAGTTGTTATAATAGAATAAATCTCAATCCTTTATTTTCTTTTGAACTTTCTAACAAGTGTATGGTCAAGATAAATTCAACAGTTGTATAAATACAAGTCTAAGCAAATAATACAGTGTGTACAAAGTTTAGTGATATATCTTCTCTAACAGAGAAGTCTTGCATAAATTTATTGTTGATTTGCCAGAGAAGGAAGGCAGAGAAGGACAATCTGCACTGATTTGCTCATCTTCAGATGGAAAAATACCACAATTATTTCATGAAATCTGCAAGTTGGCTACACAATTTTTCATGTTGAGGAATCAGGTCAGGATCTAATCTTACGCATTGTGGAATAATTATGGAACTTTTTCATATTTAATTTCTCAAAAGTTAAGGTCACTTTAAATTCTATAAATTATTAATATATAAATTATAATAAAACTTGAATCTTAATTTGTACCTTATTTTGAAGCTTGATTGTTGTCTTGTCTATCCTTCAAATCGTTTATGAAAGTAACTCATCTCAAATATCGTTGTTGTACAAGTATTCGACCTCCAACGATATCTATATAATGAATTGAGAGAACTCTGAAATAGTTAAATAGATGATTAGAGGAGTACTAACTCCCTTAAAAATTAAATCTATTTATAATAAATTTTGGATATTATAGTAATTTAATTGAAATTATATTCTAATTCCAATTGAACTTTAATTATAATTATAAATAATTTTAATTAAATATCAGTTATGCCCAAATAAGATCCAATAGTTTATATTGATTCTTATTTATTAAATATCCCATATTTAATTATAATTTTTTTCAAAATTTACAATCAAGTATAACTTGATTAAAATATCTCTTTTCTCTTTAACTCGTTTTTTTGTGTATGACCCATTAAGTTCTCAAATATGGTGACAGTATATATAAATTATGACCTTATATCATATTTAGGATTAGATAAACAAAAATCTTTTAATTTATCTTTAATTCTCTAATTAAACAATTCATATTCATAAATCAAGATTAATGTCCAGTGATAAACGATTAATTGACCACATTTATAAATCTATGTTTAGTGTGTTTTGCTTGTTATTTAATATTTTGATAGTATTTTTGGTACTTATTTTGTTTCAAATGTGTTTATAGGTGATAATTGCCTTCATAGAACAAAAAGAGAAAAATTTGTGTGAAATTGTGGCATAAAATAAAGATTTGAAGCAACTTTGGAGATACATAGTCATGCACATATGTCGTGTAAGTCACTATAAATGTGTGAAACTTTGAAGATATTGTTTCCACCTATATGAAGATACACTCCCATGTATATTGACATACATGACCATCTATGTTACATGTGTAAGTCAATATGCCCTTGTAAAGTCACGATTGAGGTGTTTTTGGAGATATATAGTCAATTACACAACAATATAAGTGACCATGTATATCCCATAAATCCTAGTTTTTACTATAAAAGGATATTATTAAAGGCTACATAAAAATAATCATTTTTGGTCATAAGAAACACCAAAGAAGAGATATTTATGAAAAAAGGATGAAGAAAATATGAAGATTATGTCATAAGATTCGATAGAGAGCATCCTTCAATCCAAATTGCAAGATGACTTCAATAGAGACAAAAGCGGGGTATAGAATATGAATTCTTTTATTTCTATTTGTTCTTCGACATATTTTTTATTGGATTTGTTTTTTATGTTTAGGAACTAAACAATTTAGTTCCTAGGTATGATGAACCATAAGTTTGGATGATAATATGATATAATGTTTTATTCAATATACTTTTATTGATTGTTTTATTGTGACTCAATTATGTGTTATAAACTTGAACTAATATATCCAAAAATTTGTCCAATATTTGATTTCATATGATATTGAAAAATCCTTTTATGTGAATAGATCTACTATAATTAGAAGGTGTTGCAAACAAAACTAGAGATAGGTCGACATAAATCCTCTAAATTATAGTCAAACCTAATAGTGAAATTCACGAATCAATAAAGCAATCTTAGGGGCTTTAACTAGAAAGAGATTTTAGTTAGTTAAAGGAGGGTTAGTTGTTAATAATCTTGAGAAAGGAATTGACATAAGATAGAAATTTTCACAGTCCAATAATCAATAATTTAATTGCATGATAAAAGGTTAGTATTTAAGATATTATAGGGGAATTCATCATTAAGGTACTACTTATTTGATGTTGACTAATCTAGTATTTTATTATATTAGTTCATTGTTATGTCAATTTTAGTTTACTTTGATCAATTTAATTTTAAATAACACTTATAACTTGATTTGTTTGTTAGATAATAGAAAAAGGTTAATATTAGTACTTACAATCCCTGCAAGATTGACCCGTACTTGCCACTACTAGCTACCGCTATACTGTGAACTCGCGGTTAAAACTTATAAATTTTTATAAGCATTTAAAATAAAATCAATCTTCTAACAACATATCATGACTACCCAAATATTAAGAAATTTCAAAATGTTTTTGACTAACCATTTTGTGCATGATTTTTTTTTCATATAATTCAATCATTTCATTATAAAATGTTCTGATTAGATATAAAATATGAAATTAATGTCTACTTTATTTAAATCCAATCATGTTAGTTGGATAGGTAAAATCCTACAATTAATATAAACCCACTGATAAATTTGAATTGCATCGTATTTTAGGGTTTAGTTTGATATGTATTTAATTGTTAATTCAATCATTTAGTATGTGTTTAGGTTATAATTGTGTTAGTTTAAGTTAATTATTTATGTTTTAAGTGTTTTATAGGTTAGTACAAGTCCTTGAGCTAAATAATTATGTTTTAAAGATATCTTGATGTGTTTGTTAGTATTTTATGGTCAACATCGAAGAACGAAGAAGTTTCAGAGACATTCGGGATGAAACAATAGCCCACTATCATGGAAAAATAGGCCAGGATCGTAACAAAAGCATTGGAGTTAGCCCACAATTGTAGCCCATATGTCACGATCGTGACAAAAACCCAAGACATGGCCCACGATCATGGCCTACTTGCCACCATCTTGATATAAGGCTCCAATGTGGCCTACGATTTTGCCAGGATCGTGACAAAAACATTGGAGTTAGCCCACAATCGTAGCCCATATGTCACGATTGTGACAGAAGTGTTGGGCCCCAAATTATTTTCTTGATGTTATTAAGTATGAATTAATTTGATTTATGATTTATGGCATAGTTTGATTTTATTGGAAGTATTAATGGAAAATTAGGATTTATTTGAGATTAGTGTGGAATAAATGGTTATGAAAGAGTAAAAATGTATAAGGGCAAAATGGGCAAGTCACTTAAGGATAAGAGGTTTTAGGCTTGTATGGAGGGGCATTTTAGTCTTTGCTCTATTTGTAGGCTTTTAAGGAGTTAAAAGAAGAGAAATAAAAGAAAGGAAAATAAGAAGAA
>JANPWT010000006.1:25854748-25865219 GCA_024678245.1 Erythroxylum densum
TTGTTCATACTTATCTCTAGGATGAGTAATAGGCATAGATGTGACATCTCTTGGTGTTGGAGTAGGCTCACAAGGTGCAGGTGTGTGATCTTGTGGCTGTGTACGGCTCATTAGTTATACTTCGAAGAAGCTAACAGTACCGTAACTACAGTTGTGTCTGTACTAAGCTGCTTGGTGCAGCTTTATTCTTCTTCTTAGGTAGACCAGGTCTTGTGTGAATCACTTGCATTCAATTCAACATTAGATTTCAAAGTAATATGCATCAACCATATTTAAAGAAAACAACAAAAACTGACATGCTCTTAATAAATGATTCAAAATTCTTGTTTCTCCTCCCCAATCAATCAGTTCAAATCAAACAAAGTATAGTAGTTATACTATTTGAAGGTTCAGATGGAAGTTGGATTTGATTAAATTATCACTAAATTCATAATCCTGGTCATGGAAGGTTTTGTCAGGATCCCCAAAGAAGGAAGGTTAAGATCTCTTTCGGTGGGGGACAATCAGTGTTCTATGCAAATAAACATAAATCCAAATCTCATTATGTAAGCTCATCATGCTTTTCTAGTGACACTTGGTTGAGTATTAAGTAAAGGAAAAAAGTTAACTTTTATCAAAATGAAAAAGCAATGGTTCATTCACACTATAGATTAAAGAATCAAATAGCTAACAAAGCAAGTGGGGTAAATAATTTCATTGTTTGGTTCCTTTTAATTAATTTGATATACCAACAGAGTTATTTTGATTTAGATAGTAGCACAAGGCTGGCTATATATGTAAAAGTGTAGAGAATGGACACAATGGCATACTCAACATAAGTTAGGACAGTTAACAGATACAAATAATGTGTCTACTCTCCTCTGTACTTTGATTTCCTTTTTCTTTTTCTTTTTACTGAATCCTTGTTTGTAAGTGAACTAAGCTCCTTGTCTCTCCACATATGTTTGCAAAAGAGTTTCATTGTTTGTAGTCATTTATCAGCAATTCAACAATGAGAAGAAGCTATTCAAAACCAAATGCATTTGACTGTTCACTTGAAAGACAACAAGAAAATGTCACTTAAGATAAAGTTTATTGAGAAAACAAATAATTTACCAAGAAAGATTCAAGCTGAGTGTTGAAGAATTAAATTCCTAAACATTAAAAGTGACTTCTAGAAACCTATTAGTTTGATTTATTTGTTTGTTTCAATTCCTAGATGTTTTATTCACTTTCATTGTACTTTTTATTTTCACTCTCAATTCAAAGCTGTTGTTTCAGTTCCTAGATGTGTCATTTACTTTCATTTTACTTTTTATTTTCACTCTCAATTCAAAGTTGCAGTAGCCCCTATTTTCAGTTTATAGTACACATTTGTAAGTCCTATATCACTATGTGCCTTTCTGGTAAGAGACTAATGTGATGATTAGCAACTAAAAGGGTAGTGAACCGAAGTTATAAGATCTTATAACAACTAAACTGGCATTAAGCTAAAAATGTTTATAAATCTAGGAAAAATAGTGCCCTAGATACTCATAGAATTTGCCATAGTCAGCCATCAATAATATAATCATAGAATTGGCGTAATCAGCCGTCAACAATAATAACCAGCTAACTAAAAATGCAAATAGTGACAACCTTTGCACATCTGGTCAAAATTGCATAAACTTCAAACAAATTATAATATGAACAAACCTTATATTCTGCTTTCAGAAATAATAGAAATTCCCCCACCGCTATGAAGGCGCTTGTTGAATAATAGGTAGAATTAATCAATCTGAAAGTTAAAGCTTCGAACTAGATAGACAATCGGGAAAATGAAAATATAGGATCTGCATATGAGGTAAATAATACAATTAAGCAAGCGATAAGCTAAAATATAATCCAACCACTTGTAGCCTAAGATAATCAGTAAATACTTGGCCATAAATGTCGTATCATAATGCTCTGAATTCTTATAACAGTAAGTAAATTGGGAACAGTGGGTGAAATACATACGGTAAGTATTGAGCTACATAGCTAGCTCAATTAGTTTACCTCTATATCTTGATCAGGTTACTATAGAAACCAAAAGATTCAATTTAAATTGAATGTGTGTAGCTGTGGATTCATTTTCAGAGCTACTTGAGGTGATACAAATTATGAATTTTGATGACAATCTTAAGCTCATTGAAGATGCAGTCAAATCATATATGTATAGAAGTTGTCTTCAGCCAAACATGGCAATCAACTGGCAAGATTTTTAAAATAGTCAGTTTTGAAAAGCCAATGGGTGAAGAACATGTTCAAGAACATATTGGTGATGGCAATAAGGTACTCACTCCAAACTCCCCTTTTGAAACTTTGGTAGTCATTGATAAGCCCAAAATTGACTTTATTGATCAATATGAAGTCATGAATAAATTTGGATCTAACAAATTTGTAAATACTCATATTACAAAGGATATCTCAATCATAGCTTATAAATATGAATTGGAAATCATAACACAAGCACTGTAATAGATACTGTCATTAAAGATGATTTAAAAACTGTTTTAAAGAGAAGATTTGGTAGAAAGAAGAATGTTTCTTCTTCTACTACTTAAATTTTTATTTGCTCCTAAAACATTAAGGGAAAGAATTCCCCTACAAAGAAGCAAGTAATCAGATATTTTGTTATTGAAAATAAACCTTGCTTGATGATTTTAGAAACCAGAATGAATAAAAACATTAATAACCTTTTGTCTTTTTTCCTAATAGTTGGAGGTCTACTTTTAACCAAGATTTTCACCCCAATGGAAGGACTTTGTTAATCTATAATAGTGAAAAGATTGGCATCATTGCATCCCCCATCACTGACCAATTAATTCACATATTACCTTCTCTAAATACATTCATAAACTATTGGATATAGTACAATATCCAATAATTATAAGAAGGGCTGCCGCATTAAGTTAATCTAGAGCTTTGATACATATGTACCCTAAGTTATGAACCTATCGTATAATTTTCCTAGGTATAGACACAAGCATGTCTTGTGTTACTCTTCAAGAGTTTCTTTACCATTCAGTCTCTCTTTAAGTTGTGTTAAGTTAGATCTTCAACAATAGTGATTAATTCCATTTAAATATATCTTTCTATAAAATCCATCCAACACTGCCTAGTTATAGACAAGGGATGTTGAAGTAATTTTGGAGTTGATAGTGTTTCATATTTACTTTTATAACAAAATAAATTATTCTTATTCATCATCACGAATATAAAGTTCCTCCAGTCATGTAATCTAAAGAGGAGCAATAATGCAACAATACAGAAAATATTGATGCATCACAACAACCAAATCATCTCATTGATGCATAACAATCAGTTATTATTAAAAGGTTGAAGAAAATCATTTGAAAGGTGTTAGGTCAAAGGTTGAAGAAAGTCTAGCCAATTATATTGAATTATTACATTCAAGTCATATCATTATTCAATTATTATCAAATTTACAATGATTCAGTCACAATTGATAGCTGTTTTCATTGTGGAGTTCCTTATAAGCAAGCATCAGACTACTAGTCAACACTATCTCTTATAGAGATCTAATGAATATTATTGATCATCTTACATAGAAATATTTCCCAATTTTTCTATATTGGAATATTTTCGTATTTTGGAACATCAAAATTCACTTTATTATCCTACTATTATAAACAAATAGCCTGAAACCAAGTTAATAATAACCCATTCTATCCTCTTTCAATTTCTACTGCATATTGGAGTCGAATGCTAAAAAGGAACAAAGGAACAAAAGCAAAGAGATTGTTTAAGTGTGCCTCAATGAAATTATTCCCAAGCAAGAAGAGTGTGAAGATGTTATTTTCTCACATAACATCTTCTTTTGGAAGCTTCCTATAATGCACTAAGCTTTTCAACACAAAATTTGACCCCCTTTTAACGCACCTAGTATCTAAAATAGCTTCAAGGTCTACAATAATATCTCCACCATACAGAAGCATGCAGAATCGGTAAAAGGGCATTCAAAAAACATATGATTCATGGTTTACATGAAGTAGGAAAGTAGATAAAGAGGACCTATACTTTGAACACTACAGATAAGTTTGTTGAGAAGTTGAAGAAGAAGGGTTATGAAGTCCGCTATATGGTTAATGCTATTGATGAGTATACAGTTGGTCAGTTCAAGGAATTTGAAGGTAAGAAGCTTGTATCCATAACTTGCTTAGAGGTACCAAGCTTAATTTTGTTCAGGATCTCTTCATCTTTGGGCATTCTCTAACTTTTGATATATATTTATTACTTTCAACAGATATGCAACTTTGAAGGAGTTTTAGGATTGGAAAAAGGAAGAAGAACATTAGGTCTCTTGTTTGGGATAAAAGTGTAAAACAAGCAAATGAGTTTTCAAGATAAAATTCTTTAGAGACTTTAATGCTCATTTTAGATGTCATGATATCATAGACATATATAAACATTTCATTTCAAGTTCTCACATTTGTTTGTTTCTAAGTTATGGAAGAGCAATTGTCTGTTTTGACTTTACACTTTTTCCCTCATAACTCTTTTAAGAGTATGTGATATTATGTAAGAGTATGTGATATTCATATATAATATCATATACTCTTATTCATACATCTTTACTTTATGGGTGTATATCCATTTCATGTTGCAATATGACCTATAAGGTGATCTTAAAAATTTTAGTTTTAAAGCTAAAAGATGTTCTTAAGGAGAATGTTAGCAGATGTCAAGGAGCTTAGATCTAAGGAAGGATAATATGTGATCACGTTTGGATTACTCAATAATTTTTCAAAAACAATCACAAAAGAAACGAAATAAGGGGTTATGCTTTGAAGATTGAATTTAATAAAGTTTTTTACTCTTTAAAATGGAACTTCTTGTTCAACTTAATGGATGCACTAGGTTTCTCTGGAAAGTTCATCACCTAGGTTATGTAATATGTGTCCACAACTTCATTTTCCATTATAGTTAATAAATAAGCTATAAATATGTTCAGAGTTGCTAAGGGCTTAGATAGGGGGATTCCTTATGCCCCTACTTATTTTGCTTTAACATAAAAATACTCACCAAACTCATTGGTATAAACATCTCCAAACAAACTTTCTTTTAATTCCATTACAAATGTAAAAAGACATCTTTATTCTTTCCTTTGTAGATGATCTATTATTACTTTATGAAACAACAAAAAATTCTCATTAACTCCTTTGAGCATTTCAAAAAACATATAAGTTTTGAGCTATAAACCTAACAGAAGTAGCTTTTACATCTTTCTAGGGTCTAATGTAGTTGAGGAGTTGATAGCATTCAACAAGACTTGAAACATAAACAACTTCCATTTAAACATCTCGCGATCCTATAACAATAAAGAGGCTCTCATTCTCTGATTGTAAACTTTCATTAACTCAATTCAAAAGCGTTGGAATAGCTAGTGTAACAAAGCCCTATCATATGGTTAAAGATTTCAAATTATTATCTCAGTATTAAACAACTAATACATCTATTGGAGTTCTCATATAGCAATCCCAAAGGAGATAATAAAGAAAATTAAAAAGATGCTTAGGATGTTCCTTTAAACTTGAGGATAAACCTAAAGTGCCTAGAGTAAATCTGTATGCCAAAGAAGAATGGGAGTCTAGGATCAATTCAATCAAAATTTTGAGTAAAGTGCTCCTATTCAAGAGACTCTAAAAGATTTGTACCGATAAAGAATCATTTTAAGTCTAATTGATACACATACACCTGTTAACGGAGAGAGTATATGGTCAGTTAAAGCAAAAAGCAAACACTTTATGGACTTTAAGGCAAATTCTACACAGGAGAGATTCAGTTATTTTGGTTATCAGACACAACATAGGTAATGGCAAAAGCACTTCAGTTTGTCTTGATAATTAGAATGAATCGGGTTCTCTTCATAAACTAGAAGAAGATGACACATTAAAAATAAGAATGCTAGTTGATACTAAGGTGGAAGCAATTATAGAAGATAATAGCTGGAGTTGGTTAATTCATACTTCAAGGGGATTTAAAGTGATCAAAGAGAACCTCCCTGTATGCTCTCGTAATCCCGCTAATGACAATTCTGTCTTGTGGATTATAATAACTCTATGCAATTGTCTAGCACCCTCTCATACAGGAAGCAATTGGTAAGTCCTTAATGTACAATTGATTGGCATTCCTGTAAAGTTGTCTTCAATGGAATTTTTTTTGTACTTTCCAAAAAAGTGCCATAACCCTAGTGTATTCGGTGGAGAAAATGAAAATAATTTTATATGATATTATTTATATATGTATTAAATACATGTAAGATTATGTACAAATATTGAGAATCGGTTCCTTCAAGTATATGATCAGGTTAAATATTCTCTTTTAATGAGTAAAACCATTGTTAAAAATTTTAAGATAATTCTTTATAAAGTTTTGGATAGAGTGAAAATTTTGAATTTTGCATATTATACTATTATAATGATAATAACGAACCTCTCATTTATGTGGTAAGTATAATTTTCTATAAACTAAGAGTGATTTGGTAAGCCAACATGTTATGTACAGATATTGGGTAATGTTAAAATTCTAATCTAAACTTTAATAAGACAAGTTTAAATAGTACAAATATTGTGTACAAATGGCAGTGTTATCCTATCATCATGTAAAAGCACTTGCTACTATTATACATACGAATTTCAACATTGAAATATAGCAAAAACATGATAATGGGCAATTAGAAATGTAGTCTTTGATCTCCATATAATTCATAAAAAGATCACTATTAATGGATTGGACGTATCTACAATGAAGAAGAAAGGTAAGGAGGGTCTTTTTGCAAATCCATTTAAATATTAATAAATAATATGTAATACAACATCAACAAAACTCTAGAAAATGTTATTTAGTTAGGTTTATTAAAACTTAAACAAAAGTAAGAAAAATTAATTAAAATAATCAAGCATGTATATTTTGCTTTATCATGTGGCATACATGTAACAAAATATATCTAATGAAAAATAAGAAATTTGTATAACAATATATGATGATTAATTCGAATAAAAAGAGTGTTGAAATAAGACAGTCGAAATAAGAAACAAAGGTATACTTAGAATACAAATGGTTACAGACAACGCTACTCCAGCAGTGAAGGATTTACAACCCTTGAGGTGTAAGGCTATCAACATCTACCCAAGAAAATTATCCTTTTCCCCATGGATGATTCTTCATGATTATCTCATCTCTCACCCTATTTACTCTGGTCCTGTAATATCTAGAACCCAGGCAAAACCGAGAGATCTGCTATGCCGCGAGGTAGGTCGGCAATTTTCCCCAGTAAAGCAAGCCTGTTCTTCCTAATCCTTTCATCTTCCTGCTTGAAGGCAAAATCAACATTACATAAAGCAACATGAGATACTCATAAACATCCACCAAAACTATCCCAAGGAAAACCAAAATAGTATGCCAAACAACCTCTGCAACATAATTATAAAGAAAAGACCTTTTAAGGTCCTTCAACTTTATGGTAAAATATACTCAACTCTTCCAATTTTTTCCCCAATTAGGTCATTGAATTTATAAAGTATAATTATACAGCCCCTTAAATCCCCGCACTCTGTGAAGAATAATAGATTACAGGATTTATAATAACAATTTTTTAAAGTTTAAAGACAAAAATGGTGAAAATTAAAATTTGGATATTTAAGCGTACTTTCTTATAAAATTTAGAGGCTTTAAAAGGAATATTTTCCTAATTATAAAGTACATTCCGAAATAATAATTGAAAACAGACATTTCATTTCATAAGTTTGTGCATTCAACATACCACCATGACAAACACTTTATTGAAGAAATCCTCCAGTGGTTGCAGGAGCTCTGAAGATATTTCAACAAACTCTTCCACTTCGATGCCTATAACAGGGATATGCTAACTCCAGCTAAGTAAATTTATTAACTAATAATTAGCCAGTATAAATTAGAACAAGATGCCAATAATGTCAACTCCAGAACGAATATGTATATCGAACTTGATCACAGAAGGTAGCAGCTATGTCGGGAGAAAAGAATATGTACCTGGATGAATTTTGCTTTTTGAGGACAAGAATGTGGCCCACAGAGCTCTTTCTTCGTTAGTCTCAAATGCGCCCTCGTCCACCTAGTTACATAATTTTCAATCACATGATGATGCTTCAGAGATGCTGGTTATCTACAATTGGTCAGCCCTTAAATTCACATTTAGCATGTGGCACCTAAACATTGATAAATGCATGCAATCATTGATAATTAATGGTTCGTGTACTGATTAATTTTCAAAAGCTTTTTCCTACAACAGGAAAAAATAACGTCTATCCTTGGGACTTTTCACATACTCAAATTAAGTATTAGTGTGATATATGTGTTTCAGTCTCAACAAATTCTTTTTTTATTGGTATAGGTTAGGTTTCTTTTCTTCATAAACTTGGATTTATTATCTGCCAAATTTCAACAATAAAGAAACAATGAACAAAATTACAAAATGAGATCTTATAACTGTTGAAAAACTTGCAGAATAACAATAACTTCTAGCATAAAGTTAGTGTTCAGGAGGTGGTGAATTTATGCAGAAGTGTAGCTCTTGACTTGTAACACAGAAGTGAGGAGCAGAAACTATAGGTGAACTTGTATTTTGAAATAGAATATCAAACTACAATTACAGAGATGCTGGGAAATAGAATTTATAACAATTGTATTGTTTTACTTAATCATGATAACTTTGTGAGATGGACTGCAAATTTCTTTTTTCAATAACCATGTAATGGAAAACACAGGTGGCACATCAAAAGAAAAATGATATAAACCTAGGCATAACTACACCTCAAAAGTTAGCTTATGAATAGATGGTTGCTTAGATCCATATAGACTCTACAGGATATCCCTTTCTAACCGATGTGAGATCACATCATAGTTGACCCCATCATATTGCACGTCCCTGTGCAGGGGCAACCAGTTTAGACTGCACATACTCATACAAGGAATCTCACATCACAGCCAACCCCTTTAGATTGCACAACCTTGTGCACGAGCGATCCTTTTAGACCGCACATCCTAGTACAGGGAACTAGTCCAAGGCCCACTTCATCCACCAGACAAAGTGAGACTCTAATGCCATTCATTGTGAACCTAGGCCTAACTACAACTCAAAACTTAGCTTTAAATGGAAGGTTTCCCAGATCCATATAAACCCAAAGGATCTCCCTTTCTAACCAATGTCGGATCACATCAAAAAGCACCAGTAAACTGCACAATCTCAATTCAATGTGTGTGGTGATTAAATTTGCTCTCACTAGGTCTATACCCAAATCAACAAAAAAAAATTCACTACAATTATTCATATTTATTGTGAAAATCATTCCATGTTTTCTTCCAAATTTTTTCACTATTATTCTCCGGCAGCTTCATAAGTAACCATGTCTACTAGTATGCTTAAGGGGCTAGAGTAAAATACGCTAAAATTGCTATGGAGCCTTCTACACTAGGTACAAATCATGAAGGACCATGCCTTTGATGTCATAGAAAAAACTACATGACCTTAAATTAAAATCAAGGTCTTATTTTGTAAAATTAGCACTACTATAAGACCTATCATGAGTTTTATATTTGGAGAAATATTATGGCAAAAAGGTACACACATATATGCATATATAGATATATATGTATGTAATTGTAACTTGAAGGCATGGATCTACAAATGAATAACTAAGAATTAGAAAATAGAGGAATTTCCATAATCTTATTAATTGATCAGGCTAACTGAAGCTTTTGAACATTATATGTACATTGGATATCAAAGAGAGAAATTGTACTATCAGGGTATCTTTTTGTCTAGGCTATTGTTTAGATTCTGTTTGAAAGATTTATCACATAGCAACCCTTCCAATTCTAACATGGAAAGCAATCCGACCTCCAGGTCCTACAAAGTCAAGCCTTTACTAATATGCAACAAGATTTGAGAGCTGCAAATATGTAGCCTTTTATCTTCAATGAAGAGTAAAAGAAGTACCTCCATTTCAGCATCTACACCTTTTCCCTGGACAATTCTTGTTGGACGTGAATATGCTTCAACTACCTTTGGGAAAAGGGCACCACTTGACATTTCTTGCATCTGTAGAAAATTTCTAAGACAAACTTTTCGTGTATACTTTGAAGAAGATTACAATTTGGACTTTAAAATACATTTCATGTAGATTAACTGTAATGGATGAAGTCATTTGCTCAAAAAAAAGGTTCTTTCATTAGAAAATTCTAGCCTTCTAGAAAAAAGAACATAGAATATGTTGTTAAAGAAAATATAATCTGGTTCCAGATGAAAAAACTCCATATCTTGTTTAACCATCACATAATTCCCAATCCCCAGTAATTGTTTTTTCAATGTCATGTACAGCATGAGGAACTTGCTAAGCGAAAGAATATAATTTCCAAATTCCAATGTCTAGATTGTGATCATCTTCATCATCAAAATTCTAGCTCTATC
>JANPWT010000006.1:25878003-25894339 GCA_024678245.1 Erythroxylum densum
CTCAAATCCTGGTGGGATGTTCATATAGATTTCTTCATCTAAGTCTCCATGGAGAAATGCATTCTTAACATCATATTGTACGAGCTGCCAATTAAAGTGGGCAACCAATGATAACAGAATTCTCATAGTGTTCATCGTTACAACTGGGGCAAAAGCCTCAAAATAATCAATACCGTAGGTCTAAGTGTACCCTTTGGCTACCAATCTAGCTTTATATCTCTCAAGAGATCCATCAGCCTTATATTTGGATGTGAGAATCCACTTACATTCATCTCCTATTCTTTTCCAATGCATTCATCTCCTCGCTCATAGCATCCCTCCATCACCTTTTTGACAATGCCTTATAAACGATGTTAGGGATAGTAATGGTATTTAAACTCACAATGAAGTTTTGGTAGGTTGTTGACAGGCGCTTAAGAGAAACATAGTGAGATAGAGGATAAAGTAGTCATTTAGTGCATTCTCTAGTTCCTTTCCTAATAGCAATAGGTTCAAAAAATTGTGTATGTAAAGGTGAGTCAGATCTTACCATGATTTCATTTCCAAAGTTTGAGTTAAATTCTTGGACCTGTGTCAGTTCTGGAACGGCCTTCCTTCTTGAATACACCTGAATAACACTGGTTGGAACATTTGATGACACAAGTTCAGTAGTAGAATTGGGGAACTCGGATGTAATTGGTCCAAAGGGCTCGATTGTTTCAACAATACAAGCTAGAGCAGGAGAAAGGTCAAGGGTTTTAAGTGGTTCAAATGAATCATAAGTGCTATCTTCCATCATTGAAATCTTCCCTTGAAGAAAGGACTTGGAGAAAAAAGGTGTATTTTCTGTGAAGGTGACATTTGTAGAGATATAAAATTTCCTAGATGACAAATTGTAATACTTATATCCCTTTTGAGTAGGTGAGTAATCGAGGAAGACACATTTGATGGCTCAGGGGTCTAGTTTGTCTCTATGTTGGTTATGAATATGAACAACGGCGGTGCATCTAAATACCCTAGGTGTGAAGCCATTCGAGGTTCTAAAGTGTGGGTAGAAGCTATTAAGAATTTCTATGAGACTTTTGTTGTCTAACACACGTGATGGAAGTCTATTTATCATGTATGTAGCTGTAAGAACGACCTCTCCCTAATAGAATTTAGGGACATTCCCTTGAAAGAGTAAGGCTCGGGTGATGTTGAGTAAATGCCCATTTTTCCTTTTTACTACCCCGTTTTGTTGAGGTGTGTTAACACATGATGAATCATGGATATAAAATGCCCTGTGATTGAACTGGTTGAAGTAGTCTCTAGCATTGTCTATCCTAAAGCTTTTTATTTTAACCCCAAATTGGTTTTGAATAATAGAGTGAAAATTAGGTATAACAAGGCTAAAATAAGATTTTTGTTTAAGAAGAAAGAGTCATGTTACCCGAGTGTAATCATCAATTAAGGATACAAACCAACGAGCCCCAAAAACATTAGGTATAGTAGAGGGACCCCATATATCACTATGAATCAAATGAAAAGGATGAGAGCTTCTTTTATTGCTAATAGGAAAAGATACTAAAGTATGTTTTGCAAATTCACAAACATCACAATGAAATTCAGAAATATCTAATCCTTGAAACAAATGAGGAAACATGACCTGTAAAACTTTAAAAGATGGATGACCTAGGCATAGATGACACAGCCAAATGGTATCTTTATTTGAGGAATTGAGAAATGACAAAGACAGGTTGCTCCTAACTCCTTAAGACAATTCAAGTAGGAAAAGGCCACTCCATTCCTTAGCAAGTCCAATCCTCCTCCCTGAGACCTGATCCTAAAAAACAATGAGAATGAAAAAAAGTAGAATAACATTTAAGATCATGGGTAAGTTTTTGAATAGAAACTAGGATAGCCGACAATTTTGGTATATGGAGAACCTTTTTTAAGAATAAGGGGAGGTGTGGTGTGTATATCTCCGAACCCTACAATGGTAACTAGAAAGCCATTGGCCACTACAATCTTTTTGTTACTTGGGCATGGGGTATACGTGTGGAAGAGCTGAGATGTGGGCGTCATATGGTCTGTGGCACCCGAGTCTATTATCCAAGAATTGGTATAAAGATTTTTTGAGGCATTCATGCAAAAAGGAAGTAAAGGTTTACCTGAAAGAGCCAAAGAACAAGTCTTAGAAGGTTTTTCAATAGTCCCCAACAAGCTTCTCAATTTCTTCACTATTTAATCCTCCTGTTGTTGAATTTTCCTCAACTTTGGGTAGTTCTACCATATGTGCTTGGGACCTCTACGGTCCCCCACAGTTTCCCCATTTTCAGCTTGGTGGTTTACCATGTAGTTTCCAACATGTTTCCTTTGTGTGCCTCGGTTTCTTGCAGTGGGTGCACCAGAGGTTGTCCTTATTCTCCTTCCCCTGGTTTTCTCTACCATAATGCTTAGATAGATCACTATTTCCTTTGTCCTGATGATCAGTTTTTGCTAATAAGGCTAACCTATCCATGGTTTGTGGTTCAAGCATAACTCTCCTTCGGCTTTCTTTTGCTTGAATCAATGACATTTGTCTCTTCTAGGGATGGAGTGTCCTCTTTTCTAAGGATTTGGATCCTGACCTGATCAAATTCAGCATTCCATCCAGCCAAAAAACCATAGACACAATCTTTTTCAATGAAGTTCTTCGAGATGACAGCATCCTCAGGGTACTTCATCTCAAAAACTCGATAATGATCGAGTTCTTGCCATAGATTCTACAAGAAGTTTGCATATTTTGTGACAGATTTGTCTCCTTATTTAGCAGCCGCAATTTTTACCTTGATCCCGTACACTTGAGTAGGCATCACGAGCCTTCAAGTGTGTGCGACGAATGTAGTCCCAAATCTCCTTTGCAGTGACAAAAAACATGCATGTGTCACTGATCATGGGATCCATAGAATCCTATAGCCAGGACATTATCATGGAATCCTCCTCATCCCATGCTTCAAACATTGGGTTATCCTTAGTCAGTCTTGTTCCAAGAAAATGACTAAGACTCCCTTTTCCCTTGAGGTATGTGCAGACAAATTGAGACCATTTGAGATAGTTCTTCCCGTTAAGCCTATAGGAAGCCTGAATATTTTGTAAATCTCCTATTTTCTATATGGTACTGAATTCTTCTGGAGGGTTAAATTTGGTGGACACAGAAATTTGAGAGGTTGACATGATGAATAAGAAGATACTGCAGCAATTAAGGCTACCCGAATGGGAATCACAGAAGGAGAGACAAGGAGGAATGCAGCGATGAAGGCTGGAACACACAAGAGAAGAACCAAAAATAGGGTTTCGGCAAAGCAGCAATGAAGGCTGCTCAAAGAACAAATTCCAGAAAAAAGAAACCCTATGGCTCTGATACCATGTGGGAAAGAATTTTCATATATTCTCATATATTGAATAGGAAGTATACAGCATTATATAGGACATTACAAGAGAGAAAACAGGAAATTAAATCTGAAAGGTTATCTAAAGCTATCTAAAGGAATCCCTTAATTTAAGGGATTTCAAACATATTCTATCTCTGTATCTCAATATAATCTATTCACAGCCGATCAGTATCTCAACAGTTAGGGTCATTTAACAATTTGTAATCAGGAACAATTTGACAAGCATGCTCTCTTGGTTCCATATCACAGGTGGATTAAGGTCGGAAACCTCGAAGGATTAGGGATACATTTCATAACTTCTTGCATCCATTTTAATTGATTACTTAATCTTCCATTGAGTTATTATGGCCTACCCTTACATATATATGTCTAACTATGTATGTATATGTAGGTCTAGAACTCTAAGAAGGAGAGCAGTAAAAGAGCATCATCATGAACATGATATGATGTTTCCTGGTATTAACAATTCAAAAATATTTAAAGTTTTATCAAACAGGGAAGGACCTCCTGCTTACATCATTTATTGTGCCGCTGTCTACTTTAACAGGCTGAACCTCAGAAGCAAGTCTTAAAGCAAGGACCACATCCAGATTTTTATCCTTCTCCACCAATATTTGGACCTAGAATAAACAATTGCGATGAGTATCAGTCTTATAGTCTTAAATACTCGAGAAATATCAATTAACTTACTAGACCATAAGAGATTCTTCTCAGGCCAAATGGATCATTGGTGGAGCTAGGCTGACAACCAGCGGCAAATAAACCTACTAGGCTATCTAACCTGCAAAAATAAAACAAATTATGAGCAGTTCAGAGAGAATTTTGTTGCATATGAATGTTTGTGTCAAGAATAGCAGTTTCCTAAAGTGTGTTCAGCGCATAGCTTGATGATACTTTAACAAACACCGAGGCATTGGGAACCAACGTCCTCTTATATTATTATCAACCAGAAGCTTCATCTATTCTGTCACCAACTGTAACTTCAGAAGATTTTGGGTTTGTGACAAGGTATATCTATATAAGGTTTCTGTTTTTTCATGGCCTCTAATCTGTATTTCGATCACTTTGTGGTCTGTTTTTAGGTGAAGAAAGCAGCTATTGATATTCAAAGTTATAATTGTGCATCATTTCCACTGAAAGAGAGTGATTTAATAAGCCAATCAAGTAATTTGATGTGCTTTCTAGTATTTTAGCTACCATTGACGGAAGGAAGCCATGACAGAAGCTCACCACCAACTTTTAATTTCAATTACAAGTGAAAATAAGATATTCACACATTGGTTAACTTTAACTGGATAAGAAAACAAAACAAATGATGGCATCGATTCACCTGTCGGCAATTGCTAAAACTATCCCAATATCAGTTTTTGGAAGCATATCTCCAGAATATCTCGGAAGTGCGATTTCTAGCAAGGCCTGTGCAATCTGGACAATAAATACACATAAAGATCATTAAGCTTCAAAAAGAACATAAGAGAACAGAAATTGGTCTGTCTGAGGGTATCATACAGGATGAACATCCAATGAACAAGCAAAGTTACAATAAAAACATTTTTAGACAGCGAACTTAAGATTTACTAGCGGAAATTAGACACCTCCTCTGAATAGCCATCTCTGAGTGCATAATGTCGTGCCATTACTCCTGAGAGGGAGGTGAATTCTGTAACAACTGCAGTGGAAAGGTCTGACATGGCAAGTGACGCAGCATCCTGGACAACTGAAAGCTTATCTTTCTTGATTCCCAATTCCAAACTTAGTTTGGCAACCATTTTCTGGATGCGGCTCACCTTGTCCAGCATTGTACCTAGCTTCTCCTGATTCATTTGACAACATAAAAATACAGTAAGTCAGCCATCACAGACCCTCTTAAACCTCCAAGCAACATATGTTTTAAGAGGAGGCTTTTTTAACATGGAAAAAAAAAATTCTAATAGCACTGCAACCACATGTATTGTGTTTTGACTGTTTTCTTTCAAAAGTCGAAAATGAGTGGACCAAGAGTCACTTGAAGAACAGGATTCAAGTAGCCTAATTTCAGAAACTATCAAAATAAGCACTTAGGATAACTTACATGGAAAAGAATTCCCTTTAGTTGACCTCGGAATTCTGAAAATTTTTTACTTGTATCCATTTCATAGAAATATTTGGCATCTTCATAGCGAGCTCTGCACAAAGTACAACAAACATCTGCTACATATATCAAGCTGAGAAAAAACTATAAAATATCAAGAGACAAATGACACAATTCGAAAAGTTCTTCTCATTAAAATTGAATAGGGAAAAGAGATTTGGATGATAGCGGCTCACATGGGTATACATTTAAATAATATTTATACATTAAAAAGTAAACTAAACAGACTTAAGCATATTGCCAAGAGCATATAAGGAATATGAATTCATTAAGATGTTCAGTTCCACATAAACCTGAGCACAGCTTCATTTCCTTTCTGAACAACCTTCTGATTTATTGCTCCATTAGCCACCTAAAAGGAAATCCTAGTTCAACTGATGACTTGAAAGTATTTGTTAAATTAAAAAAAAAACCTTGTTAAAATTAACCATGTCTTACAGCAATGAAGTATGGCAACAACTTTCCATGCCCATCAGATATAGCAAAATATTTTTGATGCTTCTGCATAACCTGCAGAAAGAGTGTATAGTGGACTATTATCTGCTGCACGTCTTTACATCAATTTTAAGAATAGAAATTCTGCAGAAATATGCCTTGCAGCAAGAAATATCACATAATATTCATCAAAAGTCTGACAATGAAAGCAGTAATGTATGTAAAATCCAAAAACTTCCCGGTAAAAGTTAGTGCCCCAAGGAATATGGCAGGCCAAGATAAAGTTGTGCTGCTACAGATATCTAACATTAGGCTAAAACCAGTCTCAGTATTTCAGCTGTATGAGAACAACAACTCCCATTCAACTCAAGAAATGCTATAATTAGCTGGTTGTTCAACATTCCTGTTTCAAATTGAGCATAAAGTAAAACAACTGAACAAGGAGATTCATTTTGCAACCTTCATCATTTCATCCAACTTGGGTGATGGGGAACGTGAATTAGTTTAGGTGTTATTTTATTTAATAGTCAGTTTACTTATCGGTTTTACAAGGAAGAATTTAAACTAGAGAAGTCTTTTTAATCCTTGTAGGATTCAACATTTATTAGGGTACAATAAAGAGTTCCGTTAAGTTAGTATTAAATTAGCAGGATCTTTATCATATGTCAAACATTTTGGTTTGTGAATCAAAGGTGAGATTTTCTGAATTGTGAATGGCAGCACGGGAAGTATGATGCTGAAATTTGGAAATGACACCAAATATCATTAAAATTCCATCATGTAAAATCATATCCAAATAAATAGATTTCAAATATTCCCATACCAAATGAGCACTAAGATGTTGGAGAGCTAACACGTAAATGATCTGTAGTACTTCTGCTCCAAACCATTGGAGTGATTCCTCAACTTAGTGTTTTTCTTTAAGTTTCTTGATCCTAAATTCCAAGAGACATAATTTATAGCTTGTACTTTTATATCAAATAGTTTTAACATCTTTAAAGTTGTATATTGTTTGCTCTTAGACCTTTAGTTCAACAATGACAGCATACAGAATACCTAAATGGCACTGTTAGTTCAAGGATCATGAGCGAGACAACCATGACAAATGGCAAAATTCTGCAGCAGGATGGAGAGCTAAGAAATCAACCTGCTATGTAGGATACCTTATATGAGACATACGAAATAAAAATACAGCTGAAGTGCCTCATAAAGACGTTGATAATAATGACAATCTAAATGCCAAAGTAGTTCATTTTCTGGGAAAGAAGGATGCATCAATTCTTAGACTGGACTGTAGCAACAAAGGATTTTTAAATTGGTACAACATCTCAAACAAAAAGGTCCAATTTGCAAAGATGAAACTAACTACAGATACAAAAATTTGGTGGAGAAAGATAGAGGATTGTCTACTGTAGGACAGTTCAGCTGCCAAATTTTGATTAGGAAGAGACAAATGTAAACCCAAAAGAAAATGCATGCCTTCACATAATCAAGATGATCTCAAAGTCAAGTCACAACCCTTCAAAATCCAACTTGGTTATGGATTATACGGCGAAATTTGACGAACTTTGTTTTTTGAAGTTACTTGTGAGGTAATGGAGACAGAAACGCAGGTAAGCTCCCATTTTAAGAATGTTCTCAAGGGAAAACATTCAGAAAGAGTTAACCATCCAAAGGTTATGACCTTAAAATGATTGTCAGTTAGCTTTAGGAGTGGAAAAAATTCGGAGATGTATTCTAACAAGATACAGACAAATCAATATGGGGAATCTGGTGGCGAAGGTCCAACTAATGTTCATAAGATAACAAATGCAACCGTCATATAAATAATAGTTTGCGAAGTACAGTGAGGCAGCATTGGAACTAAGTTTTTTAGATGCAATCAAAGAGGTCAATATGCCTAAGAATCCCTAAGAAGGGCCCTGAATATGGACAAGAAAGAAGGGCAGAAAGATTCAACAATGAAGCTGTGGATGATAGCGAAGTAAAAGTTGACAATGCTCTTAGTAGATGAGGATGATTGGAGAAGCTCCCTGTTAGAGAGTTTTATTATGTCTACAATATATCCCATTTTGGAACCTAACAATTATTTTTATAGAGGCTTTTAGTTCGTATAGTATATAATGTCATTTTGGAAACTTGCAATTAGTTTCTATTATAGCACTATCAAGAGTAGATGTGCTAAACCTAATAAAGTTATATCATTCTAGTCACACCCTCTCTCTTCTACATTCCCAAAGTGAGATGTACATAACAACGATCAAAGTTGATTCTCATCAAGCTAAGGAGAATGATAGGGAATCTGAATTAGTTTAGGTATTAACTTCTCTTATTTAGACAGCTTTCTTTCAGTTTTGTTTATTAAAAGTAAAACTAGAATACGTTCATTTGAGTCCTTGTTTGATTAGGATTCAACATCTATTAGGGTAAGATAAAAAGTCAATATTTACGAATTAAGTTGGCATAATTTCTATTATATGTTGAGCATTTCAATTTGTGAATGACCTAAGAGAGAGATTTCTCAATTCTGAATGGCAATTTGGAAGTGTGATGCTCTCTTAAAAGTGACTATTAGGCCTAGGTGTTATTCTTAAAACCTTAGAAATGATTTCTAGAATATACTAATGAAAAAATAATTATCATCAGACACATTTATATCAAATAGTTTTGACATCTAATATAGTCATTCTGGATTACTACATGTAAGAGATAAGTAATATAAGGCCCAAAACATTATTCCACCACTGAAAAAGCAATTCCCTGATGTTGAAGCCAATTTAACCAATATTGAGTTCCTTACGAACCAGATAACTTGCAAGCATACCATATACTAAAAGCAAGTCCAGATACAATAAGCTCAGCTATTAGTTGGCAACACCGTTAATTTATCAACTACCATCAGAAAAGGCCAATCACCATCAATACCTTCAAAGTTAACCACCTTACCATTGTTAATAAATCTTCTGGAAGCTTTAAGAAAGATTCATTAAACCTTCCAAGCACTGGAACGGGTGCCTCTACAAGATTTACCACCTAAATATACATGGAAATGCAGATTATCATTTTTTCCCTTCAACACATCTCAAAAAAGAGAATCACCTACCTCATCTATCAAGCTATCCTTTATAAGGATTTGGCCATTGACACTTTTAGCTAATGCATTTGACTCCTCTAAGATCCTTTTATTTCGATCCTGTAGGCAGATAACTTTTGTTTAATTCAATACAACAGAAAACACAGCCAAAAATCATTGACAAAGAATTGTGGGGACGAGTTGTTTAATTAAAAAGTTGTGAGAGAAGAAAAACAAAGAATAACACAGTCAAAGGGCAGGACACTAAACCAAACTATGGTACCTCGGTTTTGATGAGTATTCCAGCTTTCCTTATTAGTTCTGTATAAGTTTCTGCACTTTCAACCTGTTAAAATGTACTGTATAAGCTTCTGCACTTTCAACCTGTTAAAATGTGTTTTTCTGACACTTGAATAATAAAGAAATAGCAGCTTAAAACCTATTGGCAGATACAATTAGCATATTAAAGAAAGCTCATTGTAGTTACTGCTTAAAAGTATCCAACAGAAACAAATTTGCAAATTTGATTGGCATGCCAGAGATCACCACAGGAGCAAATTAGATGTGTACATAGATATCAACTAGTTACCAGAAAAGAAGAGCTTGAACCAAAGTCCAACAACTTTACACCTGGTAAGGCAATGCGGAAATGCCTCTTAAGGGTCAACAAAATTGTTTCCGAAACAGAATTGCTTATTGTGAATTAGAGCTTATTTGCTCTATGTCCCTTTTATTAGAGACTGCAGTATATATATATACATGAATAGGTTTACAGAATAGGATAGAAATCTGTACAGATATGGAAATATAATCCTTAGATACTATATATCTACAAGATACTGCTATCTAATCTAAATGATCTAATTATGATCAGATCATAATATTATGAGATATGCATATCTTTGACCACAAAAAGCTAACCGCTTCTCCAGGAAAAATCCCACAAGAGCAGTTCGCCACTTCTGAGCACCTTGCTGTGACACCTCATTGGTGCTTTGATTGGTTTGTCCCCGTCAATCTCGACAAATCGAAGTCTCCCTATATTTTCAAAGTTGTCAATAATCGAGCGCCAAGTGGGCTTCACCTTCTTCATTCCCTGCTAATTCTTAACTGGAGCTTTCCCTAAAGGTGGGAAATTCGAATTGGTAAGGAGTGGAGAGTCCAAAGTAGTTATTAGAACGGTTGGTAGAGTGAGTGGCCACGACCATAATAATAATAATAATGACAAAGGGTGTTGAGGATGTCAGAAGAGCAGGGAGAAGGGAAGTGTGCTGACGAGGAGGAATAAGTGGATGGCAGAGATGGAACTGTCAGAGAATAAGGGCTGACGGACTCCGACAGACGGAAAAGAAATAGAATAAGAAGAAGAAGAGCTGACGGAAAAGAAGAAGAACCGTCGAGCTGGGTGTCTAAGTCGACGGTTAAGTTGGGAGAGGAGATTGTCTTCGACAGTGACAAGAACGAGGGTGTCAAAAGTGGGTCAAGAAAATCGGGAGTGGGTAGCTTGAAAGAGGTTCAAAGAAGGATTTGGGTCAGTTGTCAGCAAAATGAGGGAGATGTTGCGAGAAAGAGAAGCATGACAAGGACATCAAATGGTGTGGAGAGGTGTATCGAGAAGACGGGTTAGAGAAATAAAGAGGGTTGGTTAGAAGGTTAGGAGCAGGATGGTTAACGACACTCTCAACGGTAGACTCTCATCGGTTGTAGACTCATATATTTTGCTCACACTCGGCCAAACATAGCTTACTCAGTGAGCATAATTAGTCAATTCATGCATGATCCAAGAGAACCTCATCTTCAAGCTGCTTATAGAATGCTACATTACTTGAAGGCCCCGTTTGGTTGTCAGGAAAGTAAAGTGAATTTGGAATATGATTCCTTGGAAAATAAATCTATGGAAAGTAAAGATATTCACATATTTGGATACTTATAAGAATTCTAATAGGAAAGTTGGATGGATTCTTTGATAAACCCCTTATTACGTATTCCAGAAGGAAGCCACATACTAAGTAGTTTTAATTGTTTTAGGACTGTTCTACATATTCTAGATAGGAGTCAGTTACGTATTCTAGATAGGGGTCATCTATGTTTACTAGTTAACTTAGAACTCTATTCAGTAGTTAGATAATTAGAGGGTCAGTCATTCTGGGCAATTAGTTATGTTAATTGTCTATAAATATTATACAGGCAGAAATATTAATAAGACGAATACGAACCCTATTTGTGGAGATTCTCCTATTGGCTATTATTCCTTCTTAAGTCAGATTCTTGCTTATAGAAGAGCTTAATAGATTTTTATTTTGTTTCTATCTTTCGAAATACCCAGTCCCTACCAATTTGGTATCTGAGAAGGTTTGAATATGGTGAACACACGCTCATCTTCTTCTGGTCAACCAAACCCACAAAACACCCAAAATCCACAAAACACCCAGAACCCACAGCAACCACAAAATCTGCAGAATCCCACTCCTAACCTGACTGAAGCTCTTTTGTCGCAACTTTCTGACATGGCTGCCCAGTTGAGCAATCTCAACTCAGAGATGCTTGCTCTAAAGACATCCTCTAGTAAGATTCCTCATGTTGAAGGCAGTCTCGGTAAGCAAGATAGGGGCAAAGCACATGTGCGGAGCTCCGATGATGAGGACGATTTTGACACACCATGGTGGCTGAAAAATCCGTCCAAGCGTCCGTCAACTAAGATTGAGTTTCCCAAATTTGAGGGTGGGGACCCGAGAGGATGGATTTTGAAGGCTGAAAAATACTTTCGTTATTATCACACCCCTGATGAGATGAAGGTCGACATTGCTGCCATGTACCTTGAAGGGGACGCTCTCGATCTCTTCGCATGGATCAACACCGAACGAACTTTGCTTTATTGGGAGGAACTCACAAAGACGTTTCAAGAGCATTATGGTCCAGCAGAGTTTCAAAACCCAGACGAGTATCTCTGTGGCATCAAACAGTCGGGAACGGTGCAAGAATATCGTCAGGAATTTGCTAAGCGATCTGCACGAGTGAAGAATTGGCCAGAGCACTGTCTCTTAGGTGTTTTTCTCAACGGCTTGAAGGAGGAACTCAAGGCAGATGTCCGCATCCATAAGCCAAGAACGATTTACAAAGCAATGAGCTTGGCGATTGAATATGAAGCCAAAATTCAGATCGGGCGTGGGCCTAAATCGAGCGGTTCAATCAACTTGACCCGACCCGACCCCAATTCCACCTGGGTTACACGTGATTCACGTTTTTCTGGAGAAAAAACCCAGCTAGCAACGAACGCAAGCACGTCTTCTTCAGCACAAAATTTGACTGCAAGTTCGTGGGATATTGAGAAACAAAAACGAAGGGATAAAGGACTCTGTTTTCGATGCAACGAGAAATTTCAGCCGGGTCACCGTTGCAAGGCTGGTACTTTAAAAATCATGGAAATCACTGAAGAAGAACCAGCAGCTGATTTTGAATCTGAGAATGAAGAGGATGCAGAGATGCAGGCCGAAATCTCCTTCCATGCTATCTTGGGCAGTAACTCGGGTTCAACTATGAAGTTACAAGGGATATTGAACCAAAGGACAGTAATGATTCTTGTTGACAGTGGTTCTACCCACAATTTTGTGGCTCAAACACTTGTTTCAGAATTGAAGTTGCCCACTCAATCTATCGCTTCTTTTGGGGTCCAAATTGGAGATGGGTCATTGATTCGTTGCAATAAGGTGTGTAGACAGCTTCAAATTCAGATTCAAGATTTGCAGATCGTGGGTGATTTCATTCCATTCATTCTTGTGGGTGTCGACATGGTTTTAGGAATTGAATGGTTGGCTTCCTTAAAAACCATGCAAGCAAACTGGCAGAAAATGTTCATGATTTTCTGGGTTGATGGCCGAAGATACAAATTGCAAAGGGTATCTCAAAATTCAACTTCTAGTATAGAGCTGAAGGTAATGACTAAGCAAATGGAGTTTTCAGGAAGTTTGTGTCAAAAACTCACTGATATTGATGGCCTACTTCAAAATTTTTCAGATATATTCACGGAACCTACCTCTCTGCCACCTTTCTGTAGTCATACTCATGCCATCAATCTTCATCATAATGCTCAACCTCCAAGCATATGGCCATATGGATATCCTTATTTTCAGAAGGATGAAATTGAAAGGCAAGTTGCTGACTTGTTATCTAAAGGATTCATTTGACCTAGCTCTAGTCTATTCGCGAGCATGTGCTACTAGTTAAGAAGAAGGATGGTTCATGGAGAATGTGTATAGACTATCGGGAACTCAATCACATCACTATTTCTGATAAGTATTCTATACCTAATGTGGATGAGTTGCTCGACGAACTTCACGGTGCTGCCTATTTCTCAAAGATTGATCTTTGCTCTGGTTATCATCAAATTTGAGTCCAACCTGAAGATATTCACAAAACAGATTATGAATTTATTGTGATGCCATTTGGCCTCACAAATGCTCCTTCCACATTTCAAGCGGTAATGAATGATCTCTTCCGTCCCCATTTGAGGCGTTTCTTCTTAGTGTTCTTTGATGATATTTTAATTTACAGCACCTCTCTTCACCTTCATAAGTTTCATTTAAAAGTGGTATTTAATTCATTACGCTCACATGCATTTTATGCTCATACTAAGAAGCGCACTTCTGCCAACAACAAGTGAAGTTTTTGGGACACATTGTCTCACAAGTAGGTGTTGGTGTTGACCTAGAGAAAATTGTGGCTGTACAGCAGTGGCCTTCTCCGGCCACTATCAAAGAACTTCGTGGTTTCCTTGGACTCACAGGGTATTATAGACGGTTTGTGCAAAATTATGGAGTCATTGCTAAGCCATTTACTAATCTCACTAAGAAGGATGCTTTTAGTTGGAATGAACAGACTTAAATTGCATTTCAGAAACTTAAGGATGCATTGACATCAATGCCAGTCTTGAAACTACCAGATTTTCAACAGTCTTTCACTATTGAATGTGATGCTTCTATGGAAGGGATTGGAGTTGTTCTCATACAGTAAGGGACTCTCTTACTCTAATTGATATAAGTCAGCCTATGATAGTGAATTACTAGCTCTCGTGCTTGCTATCTAAAAGTGGAAACATTACTTAATTGGTCATCACTTTTATGTCAAGACTGATCACAACAGTCTTAAACATTTGCTTGAGCAGCGGATTTCTACGAACTCTCAACAACGTCTAATTTTGAAGTTACTACCATTTGATTTCACTATATTATATAAAGCGGGGAAGGATAATGGGGCAACTGATGCGCTCTCCTGGAAGCCACAAGAATCTGATTTCTTCAATTCAATCATGCATGTACCTCTAGATTTTTCTGATTTGTAGGAAGCATATCTCCAGAATAATCACACCAAGAATCTCATTTCAAACTTACAGAAAGATCCATCTTCACATTCTAATTTTTAGTGGTCAGTCAATAAGCTCTTTTACAAAGGCAAGTTGGCAATCCCTTCTAACTCCAACTTACGTGCAACTCTTTTGGCTGAAGCACACGAAACACCCATTGGAGGACATGGTGGTTATTTGAAGACTTTAAAGAGGCTTTCCGATCAGTTTTATTGGCCTCACATGAAGAAGGATGTCAAGCTTCATGTTCAACAATGCTTGACTTGTCAGCGCAACAAATATGAAACTCTTGCACCTGCTGGTCTTTTACAGCCACTACCCATTCCAGAAAAAATTTGGGAAGATATTTCCATTGATTTTGTGACTGGGCTGCCTAAATCCAAAGGTGTTGACACTATATTTGTAATAGTTGATCGCTTGAGTAAATACAGCCATTTTTTGCCTCTTTCTCATCCGTATACAGCCAAAATAGTGGCTGGAATCTTCTGCAAGGAAGTTGTTCGTCTCCATGGCATTCCTCGTTCCATAGTTTCTGACCGAGATTCAATTTTCCTAAGTTCTTTTTGGCAGGAGATGTTTCGACTTAGTCAAACTCGTTTACGGATGAGTACTTCCTACCATCCTCAAACCGATGGACAAACAGAAGTTGTCAACCGATGCTTAGAGGCCTATTTACGTTGTTTTGCTCATGAACAGCCCAAAACATGGAGTTCCTACTTATGCTGGGCTGAATACTCATACAACACTGGTTTTCATGTTTCTACGGGTACTACACCTTTCAAGGTGGTTTATGGTAGGGACCCACCACCTCTACATCCATTTGTGAAAGGTGAGACTGCTAATGCTGAATTAGAAGACCAATTATTAATGAGAGATGCAATGCTGAAACTGCTAAAAGATAATCTTATTAAGGCTCAAGCACGCATGAAATATCAGCATGACTGTCTTTTAATGTTGGTGATTATGTCTTGCTACGCATTCAACCCTTTAGACAAAAATCTCTATCCAAGCGGGGCTATGAGAAGCTATCTCCTCAGTTTTTTTAGGCCCTACAAGGTTCTGCAAAAGCTAGGTTTAGTAGCCTATGAGTTGGAACTTCCACCAGATGCATGGATTCATCTAATTTTCCATATTTCCTTGTTTCGCCTTGCTCATGGTGTTCTACCATCATCATCACCAGCTCCACTACCCATTTCTACTGATTGGGAACTGCAATTGCAACCAAAACATGTGCTTGACCATCGCTGGACCTCTATAAAGGACTTGGAGTTATTAGTAGCTTGGTGAAGTCAACCTCTTGAAGATGCTACTTGGGAAGACTATAACCTTTTGGCTGCTCAATATCCAGATTTTCACCTTGAGGATAAGGTGTCTTTTGAAGGGGGGAGACGTGATAAACCACTGATTACGTATTCCAGAAGGAAGTCACATGCTAAGTAGTTTTAATTGTTTTAGGACTGTTCTACATATTCTAGATAGGGGTCAATTACGTATTCTAGATAGGGGTCAACTATGTTTACTAGTTAACTTGGAACTCTATTCCGTAGTTAGATAATTAAAGGGTCAGTCATTCTAGGTAATTAGTTATGTTAATTGTCTATAAATATTATGCATGCAGAAATGTGAATAAGACTGATACGAACCCTTTATCGTGGAGATTCTCCCATTGGCTATTATTCCTTCTTTAAGTAAGATTCTTTCTTATAGAGAGCTTAATAGATTTTCATTTTGCTTCTATCTTTCGAAATACCTACCCTACCAGTGAATGAGAAGGAGTACAAGCCAGAACTTGACATTGTTTCTAATGCTAGTTGCACTACTACTTGCCTTGCCCCTTTCGCCAAGGTAGCATGGCTCTTGAATTGTGTGAAGATTATCTTTTGGAGTTCAAATGTGTTGATGATTGTATCCCTTCATCGCTGTTTTACAGGTTATCAATGACAGAT
>JANPWT010000006.1:25902049-25926352 GCA_024678245.1 Erythroxylum densum
GTGATTGAGTGATTTTCCCTCTTTTATTTCTCTTATAAACTCTAAGCATTTCTTGCATCAAATTGTCAACGTGATTTGATGCAATTGCTCTTATGGTGATCATTCAGTCATTTATAGACAATATAAAGCAAGCAGAACGATGTTTATAGTGCTGAAATACGCATTACAAATAATGATTCTGTAGGTATCGAGGCCTTCAAGAGCTTTTTTTTTTTTTTTTACAAGCAATTTCAAACTAATGACTTAGGGAAGTTAAAGTAAGTTCTGGTATAGAGGTAGCCAATCCAAAAAAGGCACACTGTTGTCAAAATGCTAACGTCCTGGATACATTAATCTGGAGAAATATGTCGGTTCCAAAATCTAGTATAGGGGGGGAAGGATTCGAAGGCACAAAAACGCTACTCTTAAACATAAGCAACCTATTCTTGATAGGCCACTGTTCGCCCACACTTTCTTCTTAGACGCCATAGATAAGTTGTTGGATGTCATCCGAATTTTGTTGTTCGGGGAAGGATTCGAAGGCACAAAAACGCTACTCTTAAACATAAGCAACCTGTTCTTGATAGACCACTGTTCGCCCACACTTTCTTAGACGCCATAGATAAGTTGTTGGATGTCATCCAAATTTTGTTGTTCACTACGAATTGTATCAAAGATAGTGGTCAGAGGCAAGGAAACAGCCATGATTGCCATTTGTTCAACGTCCCTCCGTGATAATGCATCAACCACAATGTTAGCATTACCGGCTTTGTACTCCAATGAGAAATTATACCCAAAAATTTTGCTCAACCAATGCTGCTGAGGTGGGGCGAGAAGCCGTTGTTAAAGTAAGAACTTTAGGCTATAGTGATCTGTTTTCACCAGGAAATGCCTTCCCCACAAATAAGATCTCGAATGTCGGATTGCCTGCACTAACCCGATAAGTTCCTTCTTATAAACTGGTAGGCTGCTATGCCTCGCCGCCAACCCACAACTGAAAAAAGCCACAGGATGTAACTCTTGTAATAACACAGCCCCAATTCCTGAGTCACAAGCATCACATTCTACCACAAATTCTTTAGAGAAATCTGGAAGTGCTAGGACTGGAGTAGTAGTCATGGCCGATTTCAGTTTATTGAAAGCTTCAGTAGCATCTTCTGTCCAAGTGAACGAGTTTTTCCAGAGCATTTTTGTCAATGGGGCCGCTAGGACTCCATAATTAAACACAAAATTCCTGTAATAACCTGTCAGTCCCAAAAACCCCACGAAGGCCTTTGATTGTAATCGGCTTCCGCCATTCTAAAATAGCTGAAGTTTTAGAAGGATCAACCTTGACGCCATCTCCAGATATCACATGGCCCAAATAAGAAATTTGATGTTGCGCAAATGAGCACTTAGACTTCTTAAGATATAAACGATTCTCTTGTAGTGAATAGAGAACAAGCCTTAAATGATTCACATGGTCAACCTTAGTATGGTTGTATACCAAAATATCATCAAAGAAGACCAGCACAAATTTACAAAGATATGGTGAAAATACCTCGTTCATGAGAGCTTGAAAGGTGGATGACGCATTCGTTAAGCCAAATGCCATCACCAAGAACTCGAAATGGCCATGATGAGTTTGAAATGTTGTCTTTTCTACATCCGATTCCCACAACAATACTTGGTGATACCCAAAAGCAAGATCTAATTTTGTCAAATACCTCGCTCCATGAAGTTCTTCCAAAAGTTCATCAATCACAGGAATTGGGAACTTGTCTTTGATCGTCTTTTTATTCAACTCACAGTAGTCAACACAAATCCTCCACGAGCCGTCGACCTTGGGTACCAAAATCACCGGAGATGAGTAACGAGAATTGCAGTGTCTAATAATTCCCCATTGTAACATTTTATTGCACCAATTCTCAATTTCTTCTTTTTGTGCATGTGGGTAGCAATATGATCTAACCACAACTGGTTTTGTCTCCGGTTCCAAAGGAATCTGGCGGTCACAGCGACGAGGCGGCAGCAACCCATGTGGTTAGTGGAAGACCTGATCAAACTCTGAAAGAAGGCTTTGTATTTGTTGTTCATTTTCTGCAGACAAGGAGAGTGTCCTCATTTCAATTGGATCAGGTGGGCTTTCATCTTTAATTCCTCTCAAGGTAATGGGCCGGCCCTTTAAGTTAAAAGACGTTCACAATTCATCAAAGTCCCATAAAATTGGCCCAAGCGTTTTGAACCAAGTAACCCCAAGGACCAAATCCACTCCACTGAGATTAATAACCCAAGGATTCATCTTCACCATGATTGCATCAAACAGTAGGGCTACATCTTTACAACTCCCTAAGCAATCTATCATTCGACCTCCTGCCACTTTTGCCTTCACACCCCGTGTAAGTTCCACATTCAAACCGCACCTTTTCAACAACAATGAATCAATGAATGTATGTGTACTCCCAGAATCTACCAACGCTATTATTGTTTTCCCATTCACCTTCCCTTCAATTTTCATGACTTGCGAACCATTCACTCCTGTGATGGCATTAATTGAAATTCTGGGATGCTCTTTATAACTTCCTGGATTAATTCATCGCCATCTTCCTCCTCTGAAATTTCAATCCAGAAGGGATGTTTGCATTGATGGCCCCAAACAAACAATTCATCGCAATTGAAATAAAGCCCTTTTTTCCTTCGTTCTTTCATTTCTATCGGCGACAACCGTCTAATGTTGCGACTCTTTGCAATTGGTGTTGTGGACGTTTCTGGTAATTTCATTCGCAAAGGCTCAAAAATTTTAGGGACTTGACTCCGGCGTTCATATAGTCGTGCAAGGCTCATAGAAGACGATAACTCCTGAGGACATTTAAGTTCGACGTCGATAGAGATGGTGTCCTTCAAACTGCTAATGCAAATTTCGACTTTTTGATCTTGAGTTAGTGGCCCTGCTCTTGACACAAACTATTCAAAATCCCTACAAAATTCAGCCACTGTACCTGTTTGTTTGAGTTTGGATAATTCGCCCAATTTTTAACTATAAATAGGAGGCCCAAATCTCAAATTGAACTGTCGTTTAAATTCCTCCCACGACAGATTTGGAATATCCTATTCCAATTGCATGTACCACATTTGTGCATCACCCTTCATATGGAAAGTGGTAAGCTCCAATTTCTCATTTTCGTGTGTACCCTGGTACCCGAAAAAATACTCACACCTATTGAGCCAACCTAAGGGGTCCGCATTGCTGTCGTACTTGGGAAAATTCAATTTGGCAGCTTTTGTCTAACCTTCGTCGTGTCTTTTGGTATGTGATGTTCCTCCTCCTTCCTGTGGTCTTTCGCAATGGTTGTGCTCGCCCATCCCTGAACCTTACAATTTCGATGCTGCTATTTCCTTTGAAAGTTCCTCAATTCTGACATCTCGTGTCTTATTCGCCTCCCTTTCGTCTTGCAACAGCTTGAGAAGTTGATCTAATTGTTTCTAAACCAACTCCCCCATAACCCTGGAATCTGATACCAATATGTTAGAGTTGAATTTAGTTATGGGTTTGAGTAAAGGATCAGTTTTGTGTTTCTTGTGTTTACCAATTTTGTACCAGTTCAGAAGGGAACCGGAGAACCTAATTTTGTGTGAAACTCAAGCTTGATATTTTACTGAATAATCATAACGTCTGTACAATGATGGCTTCAAATAGCCTTAGGGAAATAACCAACTCCTAGAAGTCAGGACATATGTATCCAAGACCCCACTACTAACTTAAAAATACGAAACTGAATTTGACAAGTTCATAGTAACACTGGAAATAAAATAGCTACATTAAATTTAACTAATGCTGCTTAGTTGGATGCCACGTTGGACTGTCCTCTGAACCTGCCATGTCGATATCTCTGAAAATATTTATATAGCTTTGGCCTCGTAACAGAAGGCAAGACCAACAAACTTGTTCCAATTCTATTTCAGTTTCTAGTAATAATGAAGTTTTGTTATGGCATTATTGACTAAGCCATCCAAGTTTTCACTATTTAAAGCAGTTGTTTCCGAAGTCATTCATAAATAAAAATCCTTCAATGTTTCAATATAAATCTAGTGAATTAGCAAAACATCACCGTGTGGTTTTTCGACCACAACCTTGCAAAACATCACAAGCACTTATCCATTGTAATGCTTAGGGGCCTTCCAGAGTTGCTACAATGTCCAAGAAATGTTGGTTTATAACATTTAATAATAATCATACTATGTTCACTTGGGTCCTCCTCTTAAAAGAAAAATCTGATGCTAAAAGAGTCTTCAAAAACTTTTATAACATGATTCAAACATAATTTCAAAGTAAGATTAAAATATTTCAAAGTGATAATGAGAAAGAATTCTTCAACAATATGTTGGGAAATTTGTTTGCTAAGAGGGGAATAGTTGATCAAAGCTCGTGTAATAATACACTACAACATAATGGGGTGGTTGAGAGAGAAAACAAATACTTGCTTAAAATGGCTAGAGCTTTGAGCTTTCAAACTAAGGTTCCTAAATATCTTAAGGGGAAGTAGTTCTAACAACCTAAACAGATTACCTACACAAATTTTTAACTGCAAACACTAATTCAATTTTTTACTAAATGTTTTCCAACTACTAGACTCATAGCAGACATTCAAAAATGTTTGGTAGCTTGTCTTTTGTACATAATCATGATCACAAACTTTCAAAACGAGATGAAATGCATATTCGTAGGTTATCCCACTAATCACAGGGGGTACAAATGTTATCCAATTTCAAAAAGGATGATTGTGTCTATGGATGTTACTTTTTTTGATACTTCATACTACAATAACTACCATCTTCAGGGGGAGAATAATATCAGTTAAGATGGGTTCTTAGATGGTTCGAATCTTGAGTTTGTTTAGAGTGACACCTTTCATGATCAATCATGAAAAGATAACAAAAAAATGAAATTATTGGAAGCAAATGAAGTGAATATTGAAAATGGTGGATCTTTTAATGAACAACCTGTGACAATGCCATCACAAGATGATAATAATGGAAACATAGAGAAGTATGAGAAACGGTAAAAAGTCTTGTATATTCAAAGGAACACCTAGCACAAAAACAAAAGGCCACCATTCCACATCATCAAACGTCTAAAAAAAGGTTAGATCAAGAAAATCATGATATTTCCATAAATGTTCATGTTCTTGACAGCATTCCCATAAGTGATTCTAAGCTAAATTCTTTTTGTCAAATTAATATCCCTATAGCTCTTAGGAAAGGTTTTAGATCTTGTACACAACATCCTCTCTCAAACTTTGTGTCTTACAAAAATATCACTCACGTATTATACCTTTATTTCACAAGTGTCTAGTATCCCTATTCCTAACAATATTCAGGATGCTCTAATAGTTCCTAAGTGGAAAGAAGTTGCTCTCGAGAAGATAAAAGCCTTGGAAAAGAATTCAACATGGGAAGAGGTTGATCTACCAGATGGGAAAAGCTTGTTGGATGCAAATGGGTGTTTGCTCTAAAATTCAATTTTGATGGATCCTTAAAGAGGCACAAGGCTTGGCTAGTTGCTAAAGGCTTTACCCAGACATATAGCGTAGACTATTCTGAGACCTTTTCACTAGTGGCAAAGTTAAACACAATTTGAGTCTTGCTTTCAGTTGCTGCTAATCTTGATTGACTTATAAATTAGTTAGATGTAAAGAATGCTTTCTTGAATGGAGATATAAAAGAAGTACATATGGAGCCTCCCCCTGCCTTCTTTGAAAAGTTTGCAACCAAGGTATGCAAATTAAAAAAATCCTTGTATTTTAAGCAGTCTCCCAAAGCCTAGTTTGAAATATTCACAAAGTTTGTTAAAGGTCAAGGTTATGGTCAAGGACAATCTAATCACACTTTATTCACTAAGAGATCGACCAAGACAAAATCTCAGTTCTGATTGTCTATGTGGATGATATAGTTTTGAGTGGAAACAATATAGAAGAAACGAGGAAACTTAAGCTAAATCTAGCCAAGGCGTTTGAAATTAAGGACTTAGGCCAGCTAAGATATTTTCTTGGAATGAAAGTAGCAAGATCAAAAAAGGGAATTTTAGTCTCATAACGGAAGTATATTTTAAATATCTTAAATAAAAATGGAACGAGTGGATGCAAGCCTTCAAACACTCCAGTAGAGTTCCATGCCAAACAGAGAGGTACCAGAGATTGATGGGGCAACTAATCTACTTGTCTTATATACGGCCTACTATTGCCTTTGTTGTAAGTATGTTTAGTCAATTTATGCATTCCTCAAGTGAGAAGCATCTTCAAGTTGTGTACAGAATCCTTCAACATTTAAAGGGCACTCTAAGAAAAGGTCTTTTTTCAGAAAAGAAAGAAGTAGTGGAGGTCTATACTGGTGCAAACTGGGTAGGATCAACTACTGATAGGAGATCAACTTCTGGGTATTGTACATTCCTTTGGGGCAACTTAGTTACATGGAGATGTAAGAAAAAGGGTGTAGTTGCTAAGTGTAGTGTCGAAGCAGAATTTAGATCAATGGCTCAAGGTGTATGTGAAGTTCTACGGCTACAACGAGTTTTAGAAGATCTTCAAAGTCCAATGAGCTTTCCTAAGAGATTGTGCTGTGATAATAAGGCAGCTATTAGAATTGCCCACGATCTAGTTCTTCGTAACAGGACAAAACACGTTGAAATTGATAAACACTTCATTAAAGAAAAACCTGAAGCAGGAATAATATGTACCCCCATTTATTACAACCTTGCAACAAGTCACAAACGCAATTACTAAAGGATTGTTAAGGAAACCATTTGAACTAATAGACATCTTTGCACCAACTTGAGGGGGAGTGTTGGTAAATTGGGGAAGTTGATATTAGTACATAATGATCCAACAAAATAGGAATATTTAATCTTAGATTCAAGATAAAATAAATCAGCACCTAAGTAGTTAGGGTGCTACAAATTATTAGAGTTTCTAAGCATTATGAATGTATTTTTTTTCCTAGTTAAGACTTACCAATCAAGAGATAAATGTAGAGAATAAATTCTATCTAGTTTTGTCAACACATATTCAACCCACTGTTTCATATTAGAAACAAGATACTTTTTTTTATTGAAGTACTATTATAAATAGATGGGCATGAAACCTACTTAGGTTTAAGCCTTCTAGTCACTTTGTCAGTCTTCTAAACATGTCAATCATAGAGACTATCAGATTGGAGTATAACATTGATTCCAAAGCCAGAGTGAACTAAGCTAAAATTCAAGTGGTCAATTAATTATACCTGAATAGTTACTGAAGGAGTATTTCGAAGGCCACAAGATAGATTTCCACTACATTAACAAAAAAGATTATATTAAGTTGGAGGGTATTGAAAATCACTCTTGGTAACAATATGGAATGTGTTCTATAAGAATCAGGCACAAAAATAACATGCAAATAAACATGGAACTTTTTGTAGGAGCCTTGGCTATAGGTGTTACTTCAGTATCATTCCACCAAAAGAATTAAGATATAGTTTGACCAAAATGCTAAAGCAAATATTAGAAATTGAAAATAATCTTATAGTTGTGGGGTTAGTTGTGCATATAATGTTAACCAACTCTCTTCCTCACTACATATTATGTGGAAGATTGCAACTATTGATATAGTTAAATGCAACTATTACAACCAAAAACAAGCGTTGTTGGAGTCACACTGGTTGAAACTCTAGCAATAACTAAAAAGAAACTACTTAACCAATTATGATTAAGTTCTTGACATAGTTGAACAGACTTCAAAGCAATGGAAGAAAACATAACCCAAAAAAGGAAAACATAATTAATCGTTAGTCCCACTTGAATCGGTTGAATCTAACATGCCAACTACATGTTTCCACCACATTAACAAATCAAAAAAACTAGAAAACAAAGATAGGACAAATAAAAGCTTTCAGCTGCAAGGCTGCATTATTAAAGTAAGCCATTAATTAATGTAAAAGTTTTTGACCACTTGCATAGATTGCAAAAAGTGTTGCAAAAAAATGAGCTTGAAAAAATTATCCTTGACTTTCAATCATCAGCTTAGGTCCGACAATGGTATATGCCATGCCAATCAGGAGGTTTTCCCATACATGAAAATCCAAAAAACTAGAAGATAGGTGCCAAGAAAAGAATATTCAACAACAAAACTCAAACAAGAAACCAAGCCAAGCACATGCATAAGACCACAAGTTCGGTTTGAAAACATAATGAAAACACCTTTACAATGATAGATCTCCACAATTTATGTATCAAAAGAAAAAGAAGGAAAAAGGCCCAAGCAATCTAGGATCCAACCCAACGAAATAATCAACAAAAAATTTATTTGTATTGGTTATGTTGTTTTTGCATTTTAGTACCACTGATATCATTACCTAATAAGGTGGTAGTAGTCAATTATTCTATTTTCATGAGTATTTATATTTGTGACAAAGGAAGAGAGAAGGACAATGATTGTTATTTTGTGAAATGGATTTCCTAAGTTCTTAAGGAGATGATAGCATCTCAAATAGCTATCAGTTTTTCCGCCATTTCCACCAATATACATTCTCTCTCTTTTCCTCCAATTCTTCTTCACACTTTTTGTTTCTTTTAGTTTTCCCATTGGTGCCCAAAAATTCTGATCTTGCTTAGCTAATGCCCAGCGCCAAAATGTGATCACGATTGGAACAAGTTAAGAATGAGATTAAGAATTTATTTGCTCTATAGAAGGAAGTGGCAGATTTGTCCACCTCCATGGCTGCTATGGCTTAATGGATGGAAGAGACTTTCATCAATCTATTGAAACAACAAGAAGTAGGAATGAGCAACCAAGGAGAGACAAGTATTATTCAGATAGGGGTGTTTTTATGGCCTCCAAGGCTGACACTACACCTAGGATGTGTGAAACCACTAGAGAAGCGAAATTGTGGGAAAAAGACAAGTTGCCCTGGAAATTGAAACTTCCAATCATTAGGGGTTCTGACCCAAATTTATGGATTTTTAGGTGGAGAGGTATTTTTCACTGAATCGATTATTTGAGGTTAAGAAGTTTGAGGTAGCTGGACTATGTTTTGTAGAAGTAGAAGTGTGGGGTTGAGTTTAGAGGAAATAGAAACCACGTTTACATCTTGGGAACAACTAAAAACACAAATGGACAAAGGTCTTTTAGGTCAAAGGAGGGGTCCTTGTTGCAGCACTTCTTTGTGGTCCCACAAACAAGGATGGTGGCAGAATATCAAGCTTAATTTGAGGTACTGCCACTTCGGTCGATCGAATAGAAGGGGCTATGATTGTCATTTTCATCGATGGGATAGTGGTAGGAATGGCATTGGGTTGCATTGAGCTTGGACCAAGTGGCACGAAAATTTTTGTAAGGGCCCAAACCGACCCGAGAACCATAATTCAAGACCAAGCCCGAGCCCATTTGAGTCTAGGCCAAGCCTAATCGTTTTCTTTTTTAATTTAATTTAATGTTATTATGAAAACCAGCAAAGCGACATTATTTATATTTAGTATATTCGAGTTTAAAGTTGGGTCGTGCCATAGAGCCCGAGTCCAAATTCGAGACCATGTCCAACACAAAGCTCTTAAAATTAAGAAAAAAGGTTCAAGATTAACTCAAAACTCGGTCAATTTAGGTCAAGCCTATTGACTTCGACTTAGGCCAAGCCCAAGCACTAATGTCATTCCTAGCTAGTGGAGCACATTGGAGTTGAACCTCTTATATTGAATCCAAAAGGGCTTAAGGAAACCGTCCAAATTGTAACCCATATAGAAAAGGAGAACCAACTCAATCAATAAACTCGCAACAGAAGAGCTCCCTCCAAATCCAAACTAACCAGAAACAAAGGCCATGTCTTGGACTTCTTACAAAAACCCAATTCTAAATACCCCAGTTAACCCACATAAGCCATTGACCCAAACGAGGTCATTCAGCTCCCACAACTCCACCACCTACTCTAACAACTGAAATATACCTACCTTTAGTATAACAAAATCAAGCAAAACCGCGAGAAACCCATCCACAACTATCATTTCCAAAAAATTCAAGAAATTATCAACAACTGAGGCTCAAGCCTGTAGAGAAAAGGGGTTATGCTATCATTGAAATGAAAAGTGAAACATCAATCATCGGTGTAAAGTGTACTCGTTGTGAGTGATGATTAGGAAGATGGAGGTCAGTCTAGGGGAGACGTAGTGAAAAGTGAAATTGAAGGGGTGAGCTATCTTTAAATTCAATAGTCGACTTATCGAAACCAAAGACTTCAAGGCAGCATAAATGGAGCAGAGGTCGTGGTTCTCATTGATTGTGGCGTAACCCACAATTTCATCTCTCAAGAGTTGATAGAGAAGTTAAAAGACACCAATCTTAAAAACCTCCAATTATGGTGTGATCATAGGAAACAGTAATTAGAAGAAGCAAAGGGAGGTATGTAAAGGCGTCATATTACAAATGCAAGGTTTGACGATTGAGGAGGATTATCTACTTCTCATAGTGAGGAGGTTGAATATGATTTTGGTTCTGAAGTGGCTAGCTACCCAGGGGTAACTCATGATGATTGGAAGCATCTCACTATGTTCTTTGAATTAGGTGGCAGGCAAGCGATTTTGCAAGGTGATCAAAGTCTCAGCCAGGCCTTAGTATCCTTGAAATCTATAGTTAAAGCTACTCAATAAGAGGGGAAGTAATCGTCATTGAGTTCTTAACTTTGGAAGTCTGGGAAACACATGAAAACAAAGTGAATCCAACAGTAAAAGCGTTGCTAGCTAAGTGCAAAGATGTCTTTGAAACTCCTACCACTCGAGCGTGGGTATAATCATTCAATAGTACTTAAGAAAGGAACGAAGTCCATAGACATGCATCCCTACCATCGCCCACACATTAAAAAAAAATGAAATTGAGAAATTAGTAGCTGAAATGTTGGAGGTAGGAATCATATACCCTAGCACCACCCCTTTCTCCAGTCAAGCGTTGCTAGTGAAGAAGGATGAGAGTTAAGAGGTATTGCATCAACTATAAGGTGCTTAACAAGGCCACAGATCGTTCACTATCGATACGTTGCTTGATGTACTACATAGGGCCAAACTCTTCACAAAGCTAGACCTTAAATGAAGGTATCACCAGATTTGAGTACAACCTCAAGATGTTCCTGAAACAACATTTTGCACCCATTAAGGACAGCATGAGTTCCTTATAATGTCGTTTGGTTTGACCAATGGCCCAACGACTTTCCAAGCTCTTACAAACTTAATTTTTAAGGGGCTATTATGGAGATATGTGCTAATTTTCTTCGACAATATCTTGATTTATATCTCCTCCCTGTCTGAGCATTTATTGTATTTACACAAGGTTTTGACTATCCTCCACCACCACAAGCTCTTTGTCAATTTGAGGAAATGTTTTTACTATAATAAACTTGCGAATTAAGGCTATATGATTTCAGAAAAGCAGTGATGGTTGATCAAGAGAAAATTTGGGAAATAGAAGAGCGGCATTTGCCCCAAAATCAAAAGGAGTTATGAGGTTTTATAGGCCTTATAGGATATTATCAAAGGTTCTTCAAAAACTATGGTAAAATTGTTGCTCCCTTAGCCTAGCTACTCAAGAAAGAGGGATTTGTATAGGGGTAGGAGCCTATTGAGGCTGTATAGTGCTTGAAAGACATCATAAAGGTAGTCCCTACTTTAGCACTACCAAATTTTGATGAGGTTTTTGTTGTGGAGATAGACGCCTCTAGACTTGTATTAAGAATTGTTTAATCACAGAAGACAAGACCAATCACTTTTTTTAGCCAATCGTTGACAATACAAGCCCGATTTAAATCGATTTATGAGCAGGGGTTGATGTTCGTGGTCTTTGCCATTCAAAAATGGAGACATTATTTGCTTGGCAAGCACTTTGTGGTCAAGATCTATCAACAAAGCCTTCGATTTATGTTTGAACAACAGATGATAGCCCCAGAACATCAAAAACGGCCGAGCAAGCTAATGGGATCCTACTTTTAAATCCAATATAAGCCCTAAAAAGAAACTCAGGCTGTGAATGCTACCTCTAGCAGTGGAAACTTCATACCCTTTCAGTGCCTATGGTATTGGATTGGGAGCAACTTTCAAATAAAATGAAAAATGACCCCCATCTATAATAAATTGTGTCTTCATTGTAATCGAATCCCAGCTCCAAACTAGGGTGGACTCTACACCAGGGGCAATTGCACTATAAGGGCAAGTTGGTGATTTCCAAAACTACCACCATAAAAATAAGTTATTGCAAGAATTTCATTGTAGCCCCGTAGGGGGGCATGGGAGATTTTTGAAGACTTACTAATGCTTGACCAATAAGCTATCTTAAGAGGGGATGAAGACAAATGTTAAGCAGTTTGCGAGCATGCGACACCTACCAACAAAATAAGGACAATACCTATAGGATTAATCCAGCCTTTGCCAATTCCCAATGCTATTTGGGAAGACCTCTCTATGGATTTCTTTGAGAGATTGCCGAAATCACAAGGATACAACTTAATCTTGCTGGTGGTTGATAGGTTAAGTATTTATTCCTTTAAACATCCTTATATAACAAAGAGGATAGTAGAAGAATTTGTTTTCCGTATTTTCAAGCTCCATAGGTTCCCTGCTTAATTGTTTCATAATGGGATGAGGTGCTTTTGAGACACTTCTGATCTGAATTGTTTAGGTTTCAACATACATCTCTAAAACCAAGCTTGGATATCATACACAAAGTGGCAATCAAAGTGTAGCGGTGAATCAGAATTTAGAGGCTTACCTACTAATTTGTGAGATTCAGACCTGGTGAGTGGGTTAAGTGGCTTCCATTGGCTAAATATTGGTTTAACACGGCCTAATCATACTACCAATCATTGCACACCTTTCAAGTTGGTCTACAAGCGTGACCCTCCCCCGTTAGTCCAATATAATCATGCTAATCCTCCTCCCAATTCTAATCTGCAAACATAGCAACTACAGTAAGATATTTTATTGGCCAAATTAAAGGACCATCTTCATTTTGTCTAGAATTCCACGAAATAGAGGACTAACTAACCCCAGAGAGATGTTGAGTTTCAAGTAGGGGATATGGTTTATTTGAAACCTTGACCCTATCGATTACAATCCTTGGCTAAAAGGAATAACAAAAATTATCCCCTGGTATTTTGGTCCATATAAGGTATTGCAAAGGATAGGGAAGGTAGCTTATAAACTTGAAATCCCAAGTTCTACATCTATTCATCATGTCTTTCACGCATCTCAACTTAAGAAGGCTATTGGGAATTTAGTTATTGCCCAACCTCTCTTGTCCAGACTGAGAATTTGGAGTGGGCGGTGGAGCCTGGGGAGGTTTTGGATACAAGTGTAGTTTCTACAAGGCTAGAAGCATCAATTTAATGGAAAATTTTACTTGAAATTTTACTTGATTTTGAAGCCATATGGGAACCAATAGCTATGTTGCAAGAGCAATTCCCAAATTTCCACCTTGGGGACAAGTTGAATGTGAAAGGGGAGAGTAATGATAGACCTTTAGTGCAATTTATCTATCAGAGGAAAAGGAAGAAAAAAAACCCAAGCAATCCAAGATCCAGCTCAAGAAAATGATCAACGGAAAATTGATTTTTGTTGATTATGTTGTTTTTGCATTCCAATACCATTACTTTGATAAGGGGGCAGTAGTTAGCCATTATATTTTCATATCTATTTGTGACAAAGGAGGAGAGAGGGACAGTGATTGTTATTTTGCAAAATGGCTTGACTAAGTCCTTGAGGAGAGGATATCATATCGAATAGCTATCAGTTTTTTGGTATTCTCCATTTCCACCAATATACATCTCCTGTCTCTTTTCCTCCAATTCTTTTCTTACTTTTTGATTCCTTCACTTTTCTCGTTGGAGATTATCACACAGATAGATTTTTGCATATCATTATATAGGCCAAGCCATGTCATACACGTTTGGCAAACAATTCCACAAAAGCAAGCGAGCAAGCAAAAGAAAGGAAGGGAGAGAGGTAGTACCTCAACACTCCAGCAAAGACAAAAGGAATAATAACATCTCCGTGCAATGCCATAATCCACCGAATTGGTCTGCTGAACAACACCTACATCATGAAAATGAAACAAACAAGGGCCTCATCAAAAACTAGAATTTCTCCTAGATAATAGAAAGTATATTAGTAAACTTCCTAAAATAGTCACAAGTAAAAGGGTAAATAGAAAGAGCTCCAAATGGAGAAAGAATTACACCTGAGAGTTCCAGCGCATTGACTTTGGAAATGATATTTTACTGATGATATTGGGCAAATCTTCAGATAAAATCTAGCAAATAGATGATACATTTAGCTAAATAGCGCACAGAAATGATCCTGAACAAAGGGAGTATTGTCATAAAAATTATCATCTTTTTGGTGTGATTTTCACCTTTCCAAAGGTCTTAATTTCTTTATAAATATTTCATATACTTGCTTCTCAAGAACCAATACCATTTACTAATTTTGAAGTTAAAAAGATGCCATGTAAAACCTTGACTAGAAAAAAAGAAAAAGGATAAGCATCTCTACCTCCAAACTACACCGAGCAATCTCCATCACACGTGCATATACATATTCTGTTTTCCCTATGAAGAGAAGGGGAAAAACAAGAAAAACAGAAAAAATAGAACTCTTCAAGTATCATCATCTCACTGATACTAATGTGAGCATGTTATACATATATAAATGAAAACCATAAAGGCTACATTTAACTGGATCAAAATTTTGCCAGTCCACACCATTGCAAGTAGCCATATCTTTCTAGTGAAATAAAGTGAGCACAAAACAAAACATGCCAACCTGATCCACCTTCTAATTTGCATTTGTTGCATGAATTTAACAAATTCATACAACACATGCAAATTAAAAGGACGGATGAATTAACCGAGAATATCAACAAATAAAATGCATGCACTAAAGTAAATGTAAGAATCTACGAAAACAAAAAAAAAATAAAGAATCAATTAATGGTAGGGAAAAATCAATCTAATTTAATATCAAAAACAATCCAACAAATGCAATTATATAATCTAAGCAAAGCACCATTAACACAAAGGTAATGTGACATCTTCAAAATGCTTATTAAATCTTTAAAACAGAAGGTACATAAAAGACCATAATAGATGAAACAGGAAAAGCTTAGAAGTTGTCTAATAAATAAATCAAGAACAAGAACTAAAAGTTTAAGTGTTAAATAATATGGTGATATATTAGCTTTTAAATATATGAAACCATAACAAGAAACATGATATTTTAAGCAGTGCAAAGACTATAAACAAAACAGGTTTTTTTAACAAAAAATGAACTACTAACACACAAAACAATCATTTCTGTGGATAAAAGCTCAGATGAAAGAAAAATAAGATGTACTTGTCTTTAGAACTTAGCAGTGTAAACCAACTCACCATCAACTCTTCTAAACATTGAGTCCAATGGCACATTGTGTCTGCGACAAAATCCCTCAGCAGCCTGCCATTATACAACCCAATTTGTAGCTTTTCATATTTGATTTCAATTACATTCAACGCTGCTTTGTCCAAGACTCCAAACACAATCATTTATAGTAACCACCAAATCTAAAGGGGTTTCAATTCAATAGTCCAAAATTATTAATCAACACATCATCCAAATAGGAAAAGAGCATACGAACACCTTCGTTGGATTTCCTTGTTCATCAAAAGCCTTCAATACAGGAGGTCCACGAACATCAACCTCATTTTCATCTTGCTTTGTGTGAAGGCTCTCAACATGAACCTGTGAATGCAAGAATAAGATACAAACTATTAATGTACACATATTTCTTAGAAAAGGCATGAATATCACAAAATGAACGTAAACGTAGAAAAAGAAGCAGCACTCCATCACTTTAATATGTAGGTATGAAAAACTAATTTGAAAACCTTTGTTCGCAGAAAGATAAACGTTTTAAGGGTGTTGGTTTGAAACAAAAAGGTGTCTATTTAACATGGCAGGTTGATTGACAAGCGTAAGAGAATAAAAATATCCAGATATAATACATGTCGCTGTTTGCACTAATGGGCACATATGGATGGTCTGGTACATGGAAATAAAATCAGTCTATGAGTCAATCAATTGGGATGATTAGCTCTTTGATGACCAAAAAATTTGGAAAGAGAGCACTCATTTATAAGCAGTAACTATAAGCAAATACAAATTTAGTTATTAGTTGTAGCGTTAAAAAGGCAAATAAAATCTGATTTCCCATCACCAGTAGAAGTTTGGTCGTCAAAATGATAGTTCAAAGGAAAGATGCTGTCGTAGAATGAACAGGAAGGTTTAATGGAAAGAAAGAAAAGTATTGGCACCTTCCCCTATTTGGAACGTGTTAAAGGAATATCAAAGTTTGAAAGCTAGTGAAAAGAAAAAGTATAATAAGCTTCTTTTATGCATCTTTAGGCTGAAATGGATGACTCCTGTCTAGCAATTTCAAGGAGAAAACAAAATGTACTTTTAGTATTTATTAACTTTTCAAAGTTATAAACAAATCAAACCCAATATATCAAGTTTGAGGATCAAAAAGGAACTTCATGGCGCAACTGAATAACTTCATCTTCACATATTATCTTCAACTAACATCAACAGAACTAAGGGTTAATCAATCAAAGTTGCTCCTAATGATCCACAATGAACTATGGCATAAAAATACACTGGGTGGATTGTAGATGGCAGCCCTAGTGCTATAGTCTACTGCAGGATTGAGTCCAAGCCTGTCCTATTAAAGGTGATGACAAGAGGATTCTCCCACATAAACAGAGTCCTTATATGAAAGACCAAGCCCTTGCAAGCAGAGTAAGGGGGAAAAAGGACAAGTAAAAGGAAAGGGGAAAGAAAGTAAAGGTTGATCATATTAGTAGAAAAAATAAATGAACTCTTGATTCAAATTGAATTTCCTCCTTTCTAGTCACTACATTCCTAATGATGAGATAGTGACTTTGTCACTATCATCATTCCTAGCTGCTACCATCATTAACAATACATGGATATCAGAATTACCAATTTCTTTAAACCGTCACTGTCATAATTCGTAGTTGCTACCATGATTAACAATACAAGGATGCTCAGAACTAATTTATTCAAACTATTTACAATACACAACATAGAATTATTTAATATGTTGCTCCGAGTATTTTATGCATAAACACAAAAGTAAATACACATACATGCACATTCATGAGTTAATCCACGATATGCAAGGAGGTAAATTTGAAAAAAGTACCACTAGTCTTCTGGGAGTGCCAAATGCTTTCACTCCACTGTGGCTCAACCTTTGTTTGTCTAACAATTGTGATACCAACTCTTTAAGCTGCAAAGGCCAGCAGGCTAGTACACTTAAACCACAAAATTTTTGGAGACGGCATCATATCATCACACCAATGATGTAGTTTATTCGTCAAATGGGTGAATATAAACCAACAATATTAAGAAATGAATCCCAAATCATATCAATTGGACAAAATATCATTTAAGAATCAATTTCTATGTGAAGCAAAAACTGAATTATACCTGATTACTAGCACTAACAACATCTTGAGGTGGTAGTTCTTCAGTCCCAATTTCAAGTACAAACAATCTCATGATGTCATGAACCTGCTAAAAAAGTAGCAAAGAATAATTACTAATAAAACAAATACTGCAAGACTTCTTTATAAAATAAAAGAAAATAGCTACTCCCACCTACTGAGAATTTAATATGCATTGACTAAATGGAAGAGATATCCAATAAGATTAGATTAAGAAGAAATGCTAAACTGACAATGAAAGAACTCTGTGACTCATGTTTGTATCTGCACACACACTTGTGCTAGCTTGTTATTTCTAAAGCATAGACGAATCTCTAGAGGTAACTCTTTATAAAGTTATGATGTCAGTTAAGCATCATGTACAAGCCACTCAAGAAGAAGAAAAGAATGTCCCTTGATCTAAAGGTATTAAAAGAATGGAAAGTACAGATGAAAATCCTGAAATTGCTATAGTGCTGAAACCAACAGATTACAGCATTCAAAAAATCATATCAGTTTACCAAGTTATGCATGGCATGAAACCAGAAACTTTATACCCTAAGTCAACAAGAATAAACAAACATAATCTTGGAAGGCTTAACGCAGAAACTGCAGAGTTGAAAAAGTTTAGACATCAGAACGATCGAAAAGGAAATCCAATTGACCAATAAAATTATACTTCCTAAGCAGAAGAGGAATGAGGAAAGTAGAGGAAAAATATATATATAGTCACCTTCTTCACTGCTGCCTCTAGTGCCTCTTTAGGAGCCACAGAATGAACAGGTCCAGAAACAACACCCAGTGGATGTCCAAGTACCTCCCTAGTCTTTAGCCAAAGTTGAGCACATTGACGAGCTAAACTGATAAATCACAAAGAAATAAGTAGTCAAAAGATGATACTTTCTTCTTTAATGATGTCATTTTAGTTGGAAAGTACGTGTGACAGTATTGTACATTGATGTAAGTGGATAAATTTTGGTTGAAAAAATCAACTACACACAATCAGTATAGTAGCAAGATGAAGTAATCTCACCCGCGCATACGACCAAAATATCGAGCCCGTTCTGTTACCCCAACAAAGCCTCTAGAATCCAGTACATTGAAAGCATGTGATGTCTTCAAAAGCTGATCATACCTAGCATGTTGAAAACATTATCTTTAAGTAAAGTTGGAACACTAATAAGATATTCTAGACACAAATAAAGTATAAACCATTGAACATACGCTGGAATTGGAAGGCCTGAAGCAAGTAAGGAATGAGCCTCTTCCTCAAAAAGGTCAAATTGCTTCTGAACATGATCAACACTAGCACACTCTAGATAATATGTGCTCATTTCCTTCCTGAAGTAGAACTGCGATATAATTATTGAATTGTGATACGAAATATGCACATGTCCTAGACAACATTTTACATGTAGTTTAATAATTATTAAACATGAAAAGGAAAAGGTAATAAAAACAATGCAACTGAAAAGAATGTGTGCCAAATTCACATGAAAATAGTGCCTCAAATAGAATGAAAATGGAAAGAACAGTAATCTAAAGTATTAAAGCACATGATAATAAACAAGAAGGGTTTATTACTCATTTTCCAAGAACAGTTCGCCATATGTGATCCCATCAGCATACTGAATTTTCTTAAAATGATCAACCCCCTACCAACCAGTTCTGAAGTTAGTCTTTACAAATAAATTAGTAACCATATTAACAGACAAAGGCAATAAGGTGGAAAATTAAGTTAACCTGAAGCAACATAAGAATTCGTTCCAGGCCATAAGTGATTTCAACTGATATGGGTGACAATTGAAGACTCCCAGCCTATTGAGACAGAACACAAAAAATTGCAAAGTGAAAACACCAATAGAAAAACATAAATATTTACCCATACTGCAATATCTACCTCAACCAAGAAAATGATCATTCAAAGGACTAAATGAAAAGGATGAAACCCTAATTCTAATCATCCCTTGGGTAAAGAACCTGCTGAAAGTAAGTAAATTGGGTGATCTCCATTCCATCCATCCAGACTTCCCAACCTAAGCCCCAAGCACCAAGTACCTACAGGAGATTCTAGGTCAACACTATCAAAACAAGCACTAAACATACTTCACCAATATAACAATTCATTAAGGATAATATGCTACCGGGCTCTCCCAGTTATCCTCCACAAATCGAATATCATGCTCTTTAACATCAATACCTACAATCAAGGGATATTGTCAAAACTTGAGATAAATGCTAAAATGTAAATGCAAATAAGTTAAGAGCACCTTTCAATAGTACTAACATAATTATCAGCTAACTTGTAATATGTTTATACTGATGGCAAACCAATTAAATCAATGGAAAGGTAATAATACCCTATTTGGAATCCTAAGTTATGAATTATGTTCAGGGGAAGAAAAAAGCTTCTGTTAGTTGTTTAGGATAATCATTACTTCATTAGTAGGATGCTTAAGATTATGCAATTATCAAGGAAGCATAAGATTCTTTTCAGTTAATATCATTCTCTTTTGTCTAAAAATAGAATCAGGAGTTTCCACTAGGTAAATACATCTTCTTATAAATATATTGCATAAACCTACAAGCTCTTTAGTGTTGGTCTACTTTAAACACATTATATAAGATGAATGTTTTAACCCCTTATCTTATTTTGTTGTTTTGGATTCATATCCCGACTTTCATTGCTGTTATTAGCAACAGAATCCATCATGATACTATCGTAAACTATAATTCCTCCACTTTGTGGTTGAGATATATACCTGGATATTCCACTAATAGAAATAGTTTACATACTAATCTATTCAAGCATAATGACTTATTCTTTCCCAAATGTCATAACATACATGGATCCATGCACATTTCGAGTTATGATTTCAATGCAATCAAAAAAGGCTTTTACTTTGATTTCTCAACTCTTTTTTTTTTTCAATTTCCTAGGAATAACGTACCCCACTCCATTTTGAAAGTTTTCAATTTTATAACAAAGGCAAGGATAGCAATTTGAAGAGCATGTTTTTGAAATATTTATCTTGTGACGGAGGAGTGAATCAAACCTTTTGGCATCCATGAAAACAGAGCATGATGTGAGAGTTAATACCTAAAGCTGAGAGGCTTCGAATGAAGAGGTCTTGTGAATTTCCAGGATCAGGCTTAAGTATAACCTGAAAAAGATAAGAAAAGTCAATCTCCATCATCACTAACACAAATTACAACAGACAGCAGCAGAAAGTGCTTATAGAAATGACAATTTTAATCAATCAAAATTTCAACTTAACCTGAAATTGGGTGTGACGTTGAAGCCTATTTGGGTTTTCCCCATAACGGCTATCATCGGGTCGGATACTAGGTTCCACGTAACTGAAGTGGTAAACGACAGTTTTATATGTTAAATTGGAAAATAGACGATCAGACAGGCACAAAAGAAGAATATAGTATAAATATCCAAAGAAGAATCTTGAGAGTAGACAGAAGAAGCCAGAAGCCACCAAATTTGCAGAACTCAGTACCTGGTTTAGTAGCTTTACTGGAATGTACAGAAATAATAGTAAAAATGAAAGAAACTGTACTAATTTAATATCCACATTCAGCGTCAACCAAACTTACGCAACATTCCACGGCTCGGGACCAAGAACCCTTAAGAACGTCAGGGGATTCATAGTACCAGCTCCAACCTGTTTAAAACCATAAGTTACACAACTGTGCACGACGCAGGCAAGGAATTAAGGTTGATAAAGCAATCAAAGCGAGGAGTGGGAGTACCTCGGTGTTGCTGCATTGCATTACCGCGCATCCTACTGAAGCCCAGTATTCCTTTAACACAAAAGGTTAGTTTAGTTTATTCTTCTCAAACGGAACAGGGAAAGACAGTGAAAAAATTTTCAATGAGAAAAGGACTGTACCTGAAGTAGCTGAATGGCTTGTTGAAAGGTAAGGACAGAGGGCTTAAGCAGCTGATTGTTTGGGTCCGTGGAGGAAAGTCGCCGCTGGGCAACCGCGGATGAGATGTTAACTGCAGAGACGATGGTTCTAGTTAAGTGCCAGCGGCGTCTGTGGCGACGGTGGGTAGGAAAAGGCCTAGAAATGGAGCGGAAGAGGGAGAGGCGGTTAGTGGGAGGAAAATCTGCAAGAAAGGAATCGAGGTAAGGAAAAGCGAGGGTAGCCATGGGCTTCTCTTAGTAGCTTCAGCTCTCCAGTACCCCTTGCCACTTCTGCATTAAGCGTGATACTCGGAGAGAATTGTTAGAGGGTGCACAGCATTTGCATTTGTTATCCACTCGGACTCCGAATCGTATCCAAAGTCATCACCTTTGCAATTTTTACTGCTAATTCATACTTCAATTTCGTCAAATTAAGTTTGATTTGTCCTTTTTTTTTATGAGCAAACTATAGTATGTTTATTTTATACATTCATCTTGTTAAACTATTAAGATAAAAGATATAAATTAACTAATTAGATAATTAACATATTATTCAAAAATTATTTAATTGTTATTAAAAATACTAATAACATATTATTCAAAAATTCATATTAAAGTCATGTTAGAACTATATCATATGTTTAATATTCAATCACATAATAATTTATATTAAAATAACTTAGTAAAAATCCAATAAAAGATCTTTTTTAGAAAATGTGTTCTTAGATCATTTTTAAAATAAAGATTCTTTTAAAAATATAGAAAATATATGCATATTTTAGGAAGTTTATTATTTGAATACTAAATTTCTCTTAGAAATGAATCATTGTTAACAAATAAAAGATCATACAAATAAAAGGGGTAATGTAATGGTATATTTAGTTCTTTCACATGCTACTCCTTTTAATAATTTTGAAATTTTCAATCTTCTTACTTTTCAAAAATTCAATTGTCTTATAATAGCCAAATAAAAGAGACATTAGCATTCACATATCCACTTTATAAATCTTACAAAATTGTGTGGACATGTTATGTCACCATAACATTAATGCGTTGTCACATAAATAACACATCATCATCTCCAAAGTAATAATAATAATATACATGATATTACGAACCAATACCATAATGTGAATTAAAACTTACATGTCTTCTTGATAATTCCCCTTATTTTAATTTGAATGATTCAATTTGTCATCCATCTCTATAATTTACTCAATGTCAATTATCAAAAGTTTATTGATAATAACAATTAATTGTTAATCAACTATATAATGAAAAATATTATACAATTTTTGAAAATTTGAAATTTACTTGAGTTGCACATAACCATTTCAGCTATAGTCGTTTTCTAGTTTGGAGGTTGATGAGATTATTATAATTTCGAAAACATAAAAAATAATAAAAATTACTAAGTGTCTGTTTGGTTGAGTTTTTAGAGAGTGAATAAGTACTTTTTTTTCACCGTAAAAGCTTTTTTTAAGAAAAATAAGTATTTTGCTGTAAATAAAAAAGCATTTTTTAGTATATATTACTTTTTTGGCCGCTAAAATACAACTTTTTAAAAAACTCAAATTTTGAGCTTATGAAAAAAGAGTTTTTTCAGTAAAATTTTTAAATCAATTAATGAGTTTATTTTTTAGTCCTTTTACCCTTATGTTTTACACATAATTCTCACAAACTCATATTCACGTTTATTTTGGGAATTATATAATATTATTTGACTTTTTTATATATTTTAATATTTATTTGTTATATTAGTTTTACTTATGTTATAATCCATATAAAAGATTTGGTTAGATATATTTTCATTTATGTTTCATATGGTTTCATATATTGTGCTTTGCATAATGTTTAATATACTTTAAATAATATCTATATGCATAAATAATTTTTATTACAAAATAAAATATAGTTAAAATTAAAAGTGCTTTTTATTGTTATGTTACCAAACAGTCTACTGTATGAAGTTCTTTAAAAAACGCTCTTTTTTAAATGATAGCCAAATAGTCAACAGGATTCTTAGAAAAGTTCTTCTCAGAAAAGATCTACTGATAAAAGCTCTACTGACAAAAGCTCTACTAGTATAAACCCAACCAAACAAAGGCTTAATAGTGAAGTTTTAACTGGAAGGGAATCAATATATATGTATATGAGTTAAAGATTAGTAATCCTAGCTCAATATAAGAGATATAATTGGAAAGGAATCAATAGAATTCTCTACTACAGGTAATGGAAATTACATTTCATTTTGTTCTTTTGTAATACAACATTCATTTCAGTCTCATTATCTTTAATTTCATTTTAAAAGATTATGCATTTGCTTTGACGTCATGAAAAGATGTTAAATGGATTTAACATCATGAAAAGACGTTATGCATGGTAAACCTACATATAAGATTTCAATGAACAAATCAACAGGCTTTAGAAATTGAAACCTAAATGTGCCTTTGCCTTATTTGTTATTCTAAGGAGACGTAAAAAATATGTTTCTAATCATTTGAATCAAAATTTCTATTAGCTAAACATAAAATGAGCAAAACTCTTAGTGGGTGGATCTTACCGGCTCGAAACAAGCCAATTATATTAGCATACTTAAAACAATTAGAATCATGGTAATAGAGAGACATGCAAATAAGAGATAGTTTATATATAGATGGAAGTCAAAAACTGCACCAACTATTATGAAGAAATTGGAAAAGAACAATAGATAGTAGTTCGAAATAGATTAGGCATATGAAGTTTTAAAAGGTGATGGCAAACAAACTATGAGGATTAGTAGATAACAAACCTGTAGTTCCCAGTCGTGAGATCTTTATAGATATCTTTACAAATATTTAATAAGGGCAATCCATCATTCCAAACAAAAGGGTTGAGACAT
>JANPWT010000006.1:25942366-25953620 GCA_024678245.1 Erythroxylum densum
AATTATATTAGCCACTGAGCTGTGTAGCTCAACCCATTCCTTTCCCTCCTCAGGTGCAGATCCGGACGATCGTTGACTTTGCGCGGCATCGGAAACTTCGGTCAAATTAGGAGCTTTGTATTAAGTTCGTATTTTGTTGGCCCTCCGAGCATGTTAACATTGAGCATATTTCATGTATTTTGGATTTTAAATTCCATTTTGTGTTATGCTACAATTGAGAACATTTGTTAAATTTTCTGGAATTGCAATAGTATGAAATCCCTATGGTTATAGGGTCTTTAATTCGTAGTTGTGTATGTTATGGCTATGTATGTATGTATCGAATGATCGATTGTGCCTAAATGTTGGGATCGGGTCCGCGGTTTGGGCGCTCGACGTGGGCGCGACCCGAGGGGCCGCCTCGGGATTCGGGCATCCGGGGCCCGGGCCCAACATGTTATCACTTATCAAATAGACGGTGGTCATTCATCACCGATGATCACATTGGGTAGCAAATGCTTTGATATATTGTAGTTATGATTTGTGACAGTTATTTCACTCTTCTCTTTTATTAGATTAGGGGTAAAAAATGTTTGACTTCTTAATACCATCTTCTTTATGTTATAGGAGTCCATATTTCTCTTTAAATGAAAGGTTCCACCTTTAGTACCCCTGACCAACATCTTATTGCAATATTTGCATTTAAGCTTTTCAACTTCATTAGTTGATCTACTTTTAACAAAGTGATTCTAAACATTACTTCTTAAACTCAAAGAACCAGTTCCTTCAAACTAATTATTACCTCACTTAGTATATTGCCTGTTACTAGATTAGAACTATCTATTGGTATATTTCTAAATAATATATTATAACTCTCCATTCAAGGATTATGTCCATCCATCTAAAATAATTAACCAAATAAACATTATATGGTTAAATATATGAATGAATTCAAATACAATCAACCAAAGAAACATAATCTGGTTAGTCATATGGATGAATTCAAATAAAATCTTAACTTAAATAGTCATTATGAGAAAATATTTACAGTAAATGTTTCTGCACTAAAGAAAAGAATCAATATTGGAAAGAGCAACCTTTTTAGGGTTTACACGTGTATGTTTATTCTTGTATGTAATTTGGTAAATGAAGGGGTACTTTGAGCAAGTCCATTAGAAGGTGTGTTCTCATTACATATAGTTGGTTCAGGTATAATGGGGGTATATACTATTTACATTATCATGCAATTGAAAGTTAGCAAGCTCATAGCAATTCAAGCTTATTTAGAGCCCTATATACTACTGAATTAGGTATGTAAACCACTCAAACATCATAATTGCAATTAGATCTTAGGAGCATGTGTTCAGGGATGGGTCCTTAGATGAACACTTCTCATTAAATGTTTTTGATTCTATATAATGGATGAGTATTTCCCTTTAACCTTACCATCAAAGCTGAATGCGCATCAAGGTGATTCGAGCATGAATGAGTGGCCTGAAATTTTTTGAACCAAATATATAAATCCATCATTTACATTTCGATATCAGATGCACGAATTTAGAATCTTGTTAAGTAATAGAATCAAGTAATAGAATCTTGAGTGCTTTCTAATTTGATACTCCCAATTTACGTATAATCATAGGAGCTTTCAACTTTCTTTGTTGATGGAGCTTCAAGTAGTGTGTAGGTTTTTTATGATCATCAATTCTCTCAATTTGTGATGTACAAGCCTATAGAGTACTTGAGATTATAGCTTTATGTTTTGAGATTTTTTATGATTTCTTTCAGCCTATATCTCATATATATTGTAATTGAGACATATCTTAAATAGTTTGGAGTCATTAGTGTTCATGAATCTTACCATTAAAGCATAGTGTATGGTGATATTTAGTGATGTCTGTTGATATTGTAGATTTCATTTGTCAAGTAGCCTCTTGCAAAGGATATTTGAGTATGAGCATGAGAATAGAAGGTGATAAATTGTTTCTAGATCAATTTGGTAGAGAATACAAAGTAATGTTCATTGTAGGTTATTTTGTCTAGAGTCAGCAACTTATTCTTGATGGCCATCCACATAATGATAGAGAATTTAGAGATAATATTCTTAAACTTAATAAGATTGCACCAATTGACCTTATAAATAGATGGATTGAATAAAGACATGTAGGAGCTGTTGGTAAAGGTATTAGAGAGGCTTTTGAGCTAAATAATTTTGTCATTTTTAGTTTCTTTAGGAGGATATCTAAGGATTGGTATGAGATTAGCTAGTCCTTTAGTGGGTTTAACCCATTGGTTATGCTTGAACAATATTTTTATTTTGACATTCAAAGGGAAGACATGTTGGATTATAGATAAAGAAGTATAGAGATGTCAAGGGACAACGGATGTCAAATTATCAAACCAAAGACTTGTTTACTTACCATCGCCTACATTGTGCTTCATTTTATTAGCCATCATTTCCCTATGCTTCAAGATAAATTTAATTGGTAATGAGGTATAAGAGCTAGGCTTCATAGACCATAAACTAGATCCCCTTAAATACTCCTTATGCATCCATTTCACCAATAGTGTTTCTTTATCATTGATTAAGTGCCAAATTCCCTTTATTATAAGGGATTTATTAGTGATCCAAATAGATTTGTTTCCTAAACTACCTTGAGATTTAGGTAAATAAATCTCCTTCCACTTAACGGTCTACTCCACTCTATAAGAAATTTCTAAGAATTCTCCAAATATTTTTTTGATGATTTTGACCATAAGAGCCATATGAGAGCTCTAATAAATGTGCATGCTACTTACGACTTAGGATATAAGCTGAACTCTACCCATATAAGATAAAACCTTGGTATTTTAGTTACTTATACTTTGTAGGATATCATCAATGAGAGGCTTACAATCATTATAAGTTAGTCTAGTAGAAGAAATAGGTAAGTCAAGATACTTAAAGAGAGCCTTACTTAGTTGAAGGCTAGATATTTCTGTCAAGGATTGTTTTGGGGGGTTAGAGATTGAGAATATGAAGGTTTGGCTCTTGCTTATGTTTATTAAAAGTCTAGAGATACCATAAAAGCATTTAGGCATTCTAGTAGTAGATGAATGGAATTTCAATTAGACCCACTTAGAAGTAGTGAATCATATACAAATGATAAGCGATAAAACCTCATTTTTCTTTGCATTTATAATGAAACTTGAAGGGTTTCCCTAAACAATGCTAGGAGAAATCATCCTGGTGAGTACTTAAATTGCCAAGGCAAATAGGTAAAGGGATAGAGAATCCCCTTGCCTAACCACTTTTGCACCCTAAAATGTTTGAGAAACCTCTCTATTAATGGGTACACTAAAGGTTGCAATAGATTAATATTCATGGTTACAATTAATTAATATTGAAGGAAAACCAAATGCTTGCACTATGTGATAAAAGAAATTCTAGTTGAGAGTGTCAAAAGGTTTGGATAAGTCTATCTTTATGGGACAACTTCTGATGGACTTCTTAGTGTGGTATGCTTTAAAGATTTCTTATACAATTAAGAGGCTATCTCCAATGTTGTGACCTAACATAAAAGTAGATTGTAAGATATTAATAAGTTCATTAATGAGAGGTTTGAGTCTCCATACCAAAATTTTGAATAAGATTTTGTATAGAATATTACAATCGGAGATGGTTCTAAAGTTTTGGAAAGAAGATACGTTAGGGTTTAGGGAATTAGGCATAGAAAGGTCTTGTACATCTTTGGAGACATAGAGTTCAAATATGTTCCAAGATCTTTGGAAAAAGTAAGAATTGAATCCATTAAATCATGCATCCCTATTTGGTTTAAAATAAATAAATTTTCTTAATTTCGAGATTGGAAACTAACTTGATAAGGATGTTGATTTGGGATTAGGTGAGTGAAGGAGAAACGAAGCTAGAGAGAATGGAGAGTGGGCTTAAGGAATCATATTTTAAACCTAGGGAAGACTTAAAGTAATTATAGGCTAAGGACTTTAGTTTGTCTTGGTAAAAGCATGAATTGCCCTTTACATCTAGAATTTCGGAAGTTTTAAGTGAGCTAGCATTTCTTACGTAACTCTCTTTATTAGTTCTCTCAATATATTTTATGGATATTATTAGAGGCTAGATTAATATATTATGGTGGTTGAGACGAATTAATTTTAAAAATAGTTCAAAGGATAAAACAAAAAACAATCAAGCATCACAATAAGATACAAATTATAAATCATTCTTTAATATATTTTTGTATTATTCAAATTATCGTTTTAACATGATCTTGATTTTTGATAATTCTTATTTGGTTATGCGGGAGATCAGATTCTTATTCTAATTTCTCAATAGAAATCTAATAAGAGTTGTAGATAAGATATTATGGTTTCAATTAAAAAGAATCTTAAAATTTTGTTGAGCTTAGAGAATTTGTCAAAAGCTTAAGCAAACATTACTAATAAAACTGACAAATGCTTAATTGAATTCACGAAAAAATAAAAAATTTGTCTGAGACTAATAGCGTAAGAAGGAAGAGTATAAAGGATTAGGGATTTTATCTATATAAACTAATATATACACAAGGAAAATCAGATTTGTTTTGTCAATTAAAATGAAAATTAAATTCAAATTGAACCAATGATTTTATTAATTGTAAATTCACGAGTTAATTAGTTAACATTCAGATGGTTTTTAATAAGTTCATTCGGGCAATTTTAATGGTTAACTATTTCCATTTAATCTTCTATATATGTCATTGCCTGAATGTTGAAATGTTCAGATACTTATATTTATAATTAATCACATCTCTCTGAAGAGATCCACGCTGAAATGAACTTTTTCTGGATGACATGCAACATTTATTAAAACATTTTATAATAAATCAAAATTTTGGATTACAAAATATTTGACAATTATCTCTAAAATTCATACAACAAAATTATGCTCTTTTTCTTTTCCCGGTATGTGAATAGCATAAGTACAAAAACAATGAAAATGAGTTGGCCCACTCGAACAATACAGGAAGGAGGGCCAACCATTGAATGACACTGTCTGGATAGTAATTTACATTAGCTTAGTTATGGTAAGAAATCGGATGACAAAGGGCAAGCACAGCCATACGTTGAATGAGAGGCTATCCACAGTCTCATCCTCTCCCTATTTTCATTTCCTTGGTGTCACCGGCAGCTCCTCTTTCCCTCCTAGTCAGTCACTACTACAATACTGTACACTAACTCCATTTTAGACATTATGGCTTCGGCTACCTTTTCTGTAGCCAAACCTACTGTTCAGGTGGCGTACCTACCATTTTCAGACTTGCTTTTCTTTTACTAACTACTACTTTTTACGCCATGCATATACTCATCGTATTGTTCATGGCCGACGACAGATGTACGTTCCTTTTAACTGCGTTTATTTGTTTCTGTAGCCCTGTGGAAAGGCATTCACCGAATTTTCTGGACTCCGCAACTCATCACCTTTCCTTCCCTTTGCCAAAAAAACCTCTGATGACTTCCTTTCAGTCGTTGCCTTCCAGACTTCTGCTGTGAGAATTTCCTCCTTATCCCTTGTCTTTTTTAACTTATGCATATACCTACATAATTACTGCTACAGATGCTTCCACCTAAATGTGAAGCATCTGAAGTGCTCATGGAAGGTGTTCAAATTCTATTGAGAAATTTTGTCTGTTGTAGTTATTATAGATGATTTTAACATATCAGGAAACAATCCTTGCGCCAATCAGTTCAGAAACTTTATATATTGTTTGTCCATAGTAGAGTCACGTTCACTTTAAGGACTTTACCATGAAAAATTAACCAGCTTTTCCAGTGTTGGCATTTGTTCACAATGAAATTACATATGTCCTGTTATTCCAGATTCAGAAGTGGGATCAAAATCTGCTAAACTTGCCCTTTAATTTGCCCCAATTCACTGGAAAGCATTCAGCTGACTATTGTTAATTAATCTGGACTCATGATATAGCGCCATATGTATGCATGCAAATGCAATTTTATATACAGATGGGAAGCAGCAGGGGTGGCTACAGAAAAAGTGCAGCGGAGGCAAAGCTGAAAGTGGCTATTAATGGGTTCGGTAGGATTGGCAGAAACTTCTTGAGGTGCTGGCATGGGAGGAAGGATTCCCCTCTCGATGTGATTGCCATCAACGACACTGGAGGTGTCAAACAGGCCTCCCACCTCCTAAAGTATGACTCTACTCTTGGTATCTTTGATGCTGATGTAAATCCTGTAGGTGACAATGCCATCGCCGTGGATGGCAAGATCATCAAAGTTGTTTCCGATCGCAACCCTGTCAATCTCCCTTGGAAGTAAGATCCTTAATATATTGATTCTTTAATATTTAACCCAATAAATATAAAGATCATATACGATCGAGAAAAGTATATCTCTTATTGACTAGTGGTTGATTCTTTTATCAATGAATGATGATGATATTTGCTCAGGGATTTGGAAATTGACTTGGTGATAGAAGGAACTGGAGTATTTGTGGATAGGGATGGTGCGGGAAAGCATATTCAGGCAGGGGCAAAGAAGGTGCTGATCACAGCTCCTGGAAAGGGTGACATCCCCACATATGTTGTAGGCGTTAATGCTGACGATTACAGTGCTGATGAGCCTATCGTCAGCAACGCTTCTTGCACTACGAATTGTCTTGCTCCCTTTGTCAAGGTCCTTGACCAAAAGTTTGGTAAGCAACATCAATTATTTAATTTTAGCTTGAAGCTTTTTGAGTTTATGAAGTCAAAATGATTGATGTTTGAACAAGTTCACCTTATCTATTGTAGAAACTGAACTTGAGTTATACATATGACAGGGATTATCAAGGGCACCATGACAACCACTCACTCATACACCGGTGATCAGAGACTACTGGATGCTAGCCATCGTGACCTTAGACGTGCAAGAGCTGCTGCCCTTAACATAGTTCCAACGTCCACAGGTGCAGCCAAGGCAGTGGCCCTTGTCCTCCCAACTCTAAAGGGCAAGCTCAATGGCATTGCACTTCGTGTACCAACCCCAAATGTATCAGTTGTTGATCTAGTTGTTCAGGTTTCAAAGAAAACCTTTGCAGAAGAGGTGAATGCTGCTTTCAGGGAGAGTGCTGAGAAGGAGCTCAAAGGCATCCTATCAGTCTGTGATGAGCCACTTGTTTCCGTAGATTTCAGGTGCACAGATGTGTCTTCAACCGTTGATTCTTCACTCACAATGGTCATGGGAGATGACATGGTTAAAGTGATTGCTTGGTATGATAACGAGTGGGGTTACTCTCAAAGAGTGGTGGATTTAGCTCACATTGTTGCCAATAACTGGAAGTAGATTACATTCCAAGTGTAAATTACTAATACAAGTCCTTTGGCGATTTAGCCATCCATCCATCTAATTTATGATTTTTGTCAAGAATGTATGATCATAGTTGGACCTTTTCACCTTGGTTCATTCATGCAATATGAATCTCATTCAAAGCAGAGTCACGTTTCCTTGTTCTTCTACATCTTATCAAGTAACTCTCAAGTCAAACCCAACTGAGTGGCTCTATCTTTTGAGTAATTTTCTCCATATCTGCAATCCTTCTATCATAATTATGTAATTCCAATTCGTAGCTTTTGATAAATCAAATATGAAGAACTTTTCTACCAGCTATTTTTTTTTACGAAATTATCATATCAATTATACATAAGTGATTATTTAATATTTACTAGTTAATTATTAAGGCAGGAAAGAAAATAGTTGTTTAAAGGGATTTAACGTACGGTTATGGATTTCAAACCTTTGGACTGCCTCATCAAGATCCTGTAGCCCATTCCTAGCAATAAACTAAAGGTCGAGAGTTGAGACCCTAATGACCTGTTTGGCTCAAGGAATGGAATAGACAGGGAATATAATAGTTATTCTTAGGAATAGAAAAGATGAGGAATATGATAGAATGAGTATTACTTTGTTTGGTTTAAAGAATGAAATAGATAAAGAATTTCTATTCCAATGTTTGGTTTGAAAATATAAACTTGGAATAAGAAAAGGAATACGTAACAAAAGACCAAAATGTCCTTATTATTATTGTTATTATTATTATTATTATTATTATTAACTTTATTAACCATATTATTATTATTACTATTATTATTATTACTGCTTTAACAGAGAGAAGAAAGTTGGCGATTGATTTTACAGTGTTTATCAAAAGAAGAGAAAAGGACAGGGAGAGCATGGATTGAAACTAGAAAGCAGAGATGAAGATGATGATGGGTGATTATTTCCTCAGGAAATGGATTCCTCCAATCATATCCGCACGATTCAAGAGAGACCAATTTGCGTCATTCATCGATCTTTCACAGCAACCCCCACGTAAAATTACACTAACTCTTTCACCCTCTCCAATCTCCACAGCTCTCCGAAACTGAAACTGAAACCTTCTGATTTTAGCTTCAACTTCCTTCTCCATCACTTCCATTCTCGTCAACTACCCCTCCGTTTCTTTCTTCTTTCTCTGAGTCTTCTTATGTGGATCTTCGACGGACCTATCAATGGACCACCACCACCGCCGCCACCACCAACCCTTTTCTCCAATTCTAACCTTTTACACAAATGGAGACCAAAACAAGCTTTTAATTACATAGAGATACTCAATACACGTACTTCCCACTTCTTCCCCTTTTACAAAGTTCTTGGAGCTCTCTCTTTTTCATATACTGTTTTTATTAAAGGTTTTTTTTTGTTTTATGCACCATCATCATCATCATCGTGATATCATCGGAGTAACTTAGCTAGTTCCATTGATCTGGGGAGTACCATTGAAGCGTTGGAGCTTGTTCGTCACAAAAGAAACGGCAGGCCTCTTCACTGCTAAAGAAATTATGCTCTTCCAGCTTCACTAAAGAAGGGTGGTAACTTGGTTTCGAGAATTGAAAGCAGTTCAATGAGGATGGCGAAGAAGAAGAAGTTGAGCAGTTGAAGTTGAGCGATGGAGATAAGGGTGGAGACATTATCAGTTGCTGCTGCGTGTGGTTTTGGAGAACCCCAGATGATGAGATCGCCGGATTTGGACTGTTATCTTCGTTCAAGATCGCACTTGAGTCGCTATCTGACGACCCATCTTTGAAATCTGGGAAAAGAGGCGTGATTTCTGCTTCATTGCTACTGCCTTTTATTGTGTTGAAGTTCTCGTAGTTCATGTCCTTTGTCTCTGCAACAGTAATGGAGTCGATCAGTAGAGGCTGTTCAGTAACTTTGTCCTCCGATTCCTGAAGGATTAACTCCTCTTTAACAGAGACAGTACTCTCTGTATTCTCTTCGTTGAGCTTTGCTTTCAGTTCTCTTATCTGAAACAAGACAAAACTTAAAAGGCATCAGAACACAATAATAGTTCGGTTAATTCAAGTAACATGGATCAATGATCAGAAGAGTTTGAATAACATTAATACCTCTTTGAGAAGAGCTTCATTATCATGTTGTAAAGCATCATAATTGACTTTAAGAGCTTCGTAATTTGCTTTGAGATGACCATAATCTCTCTCTAATTGCTTGGTCTTCCACCGAGCTCGGCGATTCTGGAACCAAACTGCGACCTGTCTTGGTTGCAACCCAAGTTCTTGGGCAAGCTTTATTTTTCTCTCTGGTTCAAGCTTGTTCTCAACCTCGAAATTTTTCTCCAAGGCCTTGACTTGATCTACACTCAGTCTTCGTTTCTTCTCTGCGAGGTGGCCTGATTCTTCGATACAACCTTGTTCGTCTAAACCATCCAACATGGACTGAAAGTCTCGGCTATAAACATGGTTGCTGTTTCTCGGACTGGTCTCGTCTGTACACAACAGCAAAAAAGAAAAAAAAAGAAAAGAAAAGGTACCGTAATTAGTCGATCGAGCACAAGAAAAGTCGAGACATTTAAGAACTTCCAAGTTGGGGTTGATCATAAAAATGAAAAGCAAACCCAAAAAATCATTTAAGAACATCACATGATAGCGTTGTCTGAGTTTAAAAAAAGGAAGTTGATGGTTTGTTTCAGTTAAGAACCTGTAGTTGGACACATGGACATCAAAGCACCAAGAGAATCTGAGCTGCCAAGCTTCTTCATGACTGTAACGAAGAACAACTTCAAAAGACCAGATCTTTGTAACTAGGTCAGGCCTTTTGTTTCCTTAAAATCCTCTCAGGATTGTGTGTGCTTAGTTTGTTGTTAATGAGAGATCTCTTTAAGAAGAAGATTGGATTCTTTTTTTTTTTAATTGCTGCTTATACAATTCTCATTTATGGAGCAAGACCAGTTGCTAGTACAGTATTGATACTGTATAACACAAGTGTACAACCACTGATCCCTCTGAGCTCTGTCATCTTTCTCGTTCCTCAACAACTCTTCTCCCTCTGAACCCATCTAACAGGAAACAACCCCAAAACAACCAATCCCAGAACCAAAACACAGAAACAAATTGAAACCCAGCAAGCAAAAACCTTTCTTTTTTTTGATCACATACAAAACCCCATCACTCTCACCGTCTTCCTATCATTACTAAGCCAATTCACTGACGTAAACAAACTTGAATTTTCTACACCCTATACACATTAGCCTACGACTGTTCATCTACTAGGTTTTCGCGAAGTGTGAGAGAGGGAGGGAAGAAGATAGAGTAAACCAGATCAAAACCCGGCTGGTCACTCACCATTTCCAGTGTCTTTAAATAAACCAACTGGGGTTAGAATCTGACTTGGGTTAGGTACATACAAACCTTGGGAGTGAGTGTTTTTGGCAAATGAAATGTACCCAAAATTCAGCTGAAATGACAAATTTCTTCAGGTTTCGGACCGTTTTTTCAGTGGCCGTAGTGGGAGATATTTTGCTTTTTGTTTTTGTTAATTATACGTATATATAGAAGTTAGGAGCTGTTAGATTTTGGTACGGCTCGGCTCCATGTGAGCCGTTGCAGAGCTTCGTTTTGGCGTCAGCGTATCGTATACCCTGTCAGAACACTGTGTGCTCTGGTCGGCGCACTACGTCGTAACATAGGTAAAATAGACGTAGTCTTCTGATGAGTCCCACGACAGAGACTCCGCACAGGGTGTGGCGGGCCATCTGGCAGTGGTCCGGTCCCCAGAGGGTGCGCACCTTTTTATGGTTGCTAGCGCGCGATCGCTTGCTTAGTAATCAACAAAGGGTGCGGCGTCATCTCACCGCAGACAGTAGCTGTGACCACTGCGGCCAGGATGAGTCATCTCTACATGCTATCCGTGACTGTCCTCTAGCTCGCCGAGTCTGGGACTGTTTTCCGTCGGACCTCGTTCCCTC
>JANPWT010000006.1:26074499-26089889 GCA_024678245.1 Erythroxylum densum
AATTACATTGTTTTGTTAAAAATTAATTAAAAATTTATTTTAAATCAAGTTTTATTATATTCTAATTAAATATATTTACTTTAATATATTCTAATTAATGATATTTAATTAATTATATTGTTTTGCTAAAAAAGAAAAAACAAAAAAAAAAATAAATTTTTAATCAAAATTTAATATAATATATTTAATTATATTAATATATTCTAATTAATTATATTTAGATTATATTTAATTTTAATTAATTATATTTAATATATTCTAATTAATTACATTTAGATTATATTTAGTTATATTTAGTATATATTTAATTTTAATTAATTATATTTTGTTAATTATATTATTTTACTAAAAAGAGGAATGAACGACTTTCATTTCTCATATATTTGGGAGGTATGGAGTAATCCTAAAAACTCAGATATCAAAATATTGTTTATGCAATGATAATATATAACTAACCGATGTTTTTCATTCTCATACGTATTAATATCCTCCGATCTCATAAACCAAGCATTCCCTTAATTTGGGTTCCAATAAGCACACTAGTACGGTTTTTATGTTATGTATCCACCACTTATGTGGATCCATTTTATATATAATACTTTTATGGAAAATAGTCTTGTGTATGTATCCCAATCCCCCAAATGTCTTAACCATTGCTTAACATTTTCTACCCTTGTCCATCTACAAGTCTCCAAATCAAACTTGATGATGTCATATATACCTAAATAGGCTTATTATTAAAAAAATTATGTACAGAAGTACAGTTGCATATCTACATCCAAACAAACTATCAAATAAGCAATGTAAAAGGTCCTCTAAATGTGCATGCTTATGTATGATTTTTAGTGAGGTCTGTAACACGTAACGATACCTTAGTTACGTATTCCAGATCGAATGTGAAAAGACAAGAAACAAAGAAATGTGGAAAATACGTGATTTGGTTCCATTTGGACTTCCAAAGTAATTTTTTAGGCCAAAATGAGCTCCAATCTTTTGGGATCTTCACAGAAAACATTCATGGACACGCGGTTAACGTCCTTTTACAATTTTCTCAAAATGTGAGATCTCTTAACAAATCAAATAATCATTATGCTTACGATTGATATGAGCAACTTCAGGAGACTCTAACCTTTATATATAACTTCTATATCAGACTTCTCCGTCATAGGCCCGATATGGGTATGGTCTACACTAATTGGGATCCATTTTTACCCGAACTTTGACCCATTGATTTAGATCATTTATTGGGCTACTTTATTATCTTTATCCGAATCAAATTACATAACTTAACCGACAAGTTATTTAAAAACCAAAAAATACAATTAAATATTGTCCAACCTTATGGGAGATTACAAAAATGTCTAACAATCTCCCTTTTAGACAATACTTAACTACAGTGTTGACTCTAGTTTAAAGCCTCGATTAAGTCACACTACTGTATTAGTTAACTAGGTTTTAAAAACAAAACATTTAATTTAAAGATAACAAAAGTCCATCATTCTATCCTGTAAGGCTTTCGATATTGAAAAGTATCAAATGCATGTGTCATGTGTGACACAGATCCAATACAATAACGAATATATAATACCTCACAAACATGAATGGAGAAATGGAGCATGGCAAACTAGGATGATACCTTTATGCTAAATTATATCATCTTCATTTGTAGGTTTCAATTTTTTCAACTTTATGTTAAACCGCATATGCTAAACTGCATTAGAGAAATCATGTTTTCTATCACTGAACGCTAAACAGTATTAGAGAAACCTTGTTTCCTCTTACCAAATGCTAAACTATATTAGAGAAAACATTTATATTCTTCAACTGAATGCTAAACTGCATTAGAGAACCTTTATAGGATTAAAAACTTATATCTCCCTATGTCATGACAAACTTTATAGATATCTGTATAAAATTGTGTGCGTCTAAATGACATAGGCATAAGGTCAATTTGTTTATATGCCTAACTACCTTTAAATGCTTAAGATCAACACAATTCTTAAGACTTTTATATGTATTATGACAATATATGATAACATGTATTACCAAAGATAAACAACGGTCATCTTTATTGATGAACCATCATACCATCATAATACATCAAATGTATAAATGTACATAGAGTAAACATAACGATTCCCTAATTAATAGTGTCTAAGGATGTCAAAACACCCATACTATAGACATGTGTTACAAACACAAGTGAGCGAAGTCCCTTAGTTAAAGGATCGACTATCATTATATACATGTGTTACAAGCACAAGTGAGCGAAGTCCTTTAGTTAAAGGATCGACTATCATTTCCTCAATCCTTAAATGTTCCAGACCTTAATGTCACCTTTTTATAACAACACCTTTATAACCAAATAATTGACCTTTAAATGCTAAGATCCTATGATATTCTTTGTTTTTATTAAATAGCACAGTAAGAAGATTGCCATAGTACAATCAAATGGGTCTAGCTACTGAATCAACCACGGATAACTTAGAAATTAAGTTCTGAGCTAAATCGTCTGTGAAACAGGCCCATAGCATACACTATACATGTATGATCGAGGAAGTTACATAAGTCTACTTGACATTTTTCCATGACATTGTACCATCTGCAAACTTAAAGCATTTAACCTTAAGTGAACTTTCTATCTTTTAGACACAGATAAATTTGAAGTTGAATTCCCTACGAGGTTTAGTCTGTTGACTGTGCTATATGTCAACCTATGATCCTTAATTCCTTTAAGTATCTCAACACTTACTAGACTGCATTCCAATCGTCTACACCTGAATTAACCAGATATTGACCAAACAGTCAAACAGTAAATGCAATGTCTCGCCTAGTATATGCCAAGCATGCATCAGGCTATCAATCGTACTAGTATATGGAATATTTCTCATAACCTCTCTCTTTACTTTATTCTTTGGATATTGTGCCAAAGATTATCTCTCACTACGAGATATAGGTGCTACGACACGTTTACTGATAATCGTATTAAATCTTTGTAACACATGCTCAATGTATGCATTCTATGAGAGGCCTGATGAGTGTTGAGATCTGTTCCGGTGAATCTGAATACTTAAGACAAAAGATGCTACGTCAAGGTCCTTCATGTCAAAGTTATTGACTAAAAGTTACTTAACCTTATATAACAAGGTCAAGTAATTTGATGTGAGCAATATATCATCCACATGCAGTAATATAAAGATAATTTTGCTCCCCTTGACCTCATAGTACAAGCATCTTTTAACTTTATTTTTCATAAAGCTGAAAAAGGTCATAACCTGTAAGGTACCACTTTCGGAAGGTTTGATGTAAACCATATATTGATCAGCATAATGTGCAAATCATGTCACTTCCATTTGGATCCTAAAATCCTTCAGGTTATACCATATAGACCTCTTTATAAAGGTCTTTACTCAGGAAAATAGTTTTGACAGTCATCTGATTTAACTTTATATCATCACGAGCTACAATTGTCTTAATCACTCAAAATGTATCCTATAAGGATACGAGAGAAAAGGTAATATAAAGTCAACCTTTCTCCCAAATGAACCATTAGGTAACTAATCGAGCCTATAAATCACTAAAATTTATCTTAAAATCCTTTAGGCCTATTCTTCATTTAAAACTGATGAGTTTGCAGTTTTGTTATAAATCAATTGGCTCCCAAACTTTACTATGCTTCATAGATTACATCTTGTCATTTATTGTATCCCACCACTCATCTACATTGGGTCTAAAACAGCTTCTATAAAACTAACTAGATTTGAAACATGTCTAATATCATAGTTCGGTACACCTAATAGAATATATAATCAAATGATATAGTAGGTCATCTCACTCTGATAGATTTACCTAACTGCATTAAATCTTGTACCCCTAGGAACCACTGTGTGTACTGGTATGAATTATTGTTTCTATACAAGCATGGTATAAAGACCTAGATCTACTGGATCTAACTATATGAGTAACATGTACATGATAACTGTATTATTCACTCTGCTATCATCCGAAAGTTAAAAGGCCGCCATCATTATAGATATTGTATTCCAGAAACTTAGTTATTTGTGATTCCACTATTTTGGTGCCTCCTTTTATACGGTAAAAGTTGTAGCCTTAAAATGGTTGAGATATCTTACTAAATAGTAATGAGCAGAATGAGCATGCAGTCTTTCTTTATAAGGATTATACTACCTCAATAGGGCAACCCTATACACAAATGTGTGTAAGACTGAGTTTCTAAACTTCTAGATAATCAGGTAGAATAACCCTGTTCTGCATCGATTTCTTCAAGTCCTTTAGGATACAGTTATCTCGTTTGGCGACACACCATTTTGCTAAGAACTACTCGGTATAGTGAATTAAGTCACTATTCCAATTGATTCCAAATATTTAGCAAATGGACCTTTTTAAGTCTTGAAACACCATGTTTGCCATGATATTCTCCTCTATGGTCAAATCTAACTATCTTGATGAATGTTCCCAATTGTTTCTTAACCTTCAGTCTTTAAACAAGAACACATAATGAGAATAATCATTAACAAATGTCATAATATATTTAGAATTGCACAATGCAACTATACAAGGTCTATCGATATCCTTATATATTAGACTTAACAAAATCAAAAGCATAAGTTGACCTCCATATCCTTATTAGTCTACTTACCCCTGTAATAGTCAACATATGCTCCCAGATCATCACAATCTAGAATTGAGAAATGCTTTCCTTAATCAATCTCTCAACCTTATAGCTCTGAAAATGTGTTTTAAACTTTTATGTCATATCATGTATGAATTTTTATTCATCAGGGTCTTTCATAACTTGTTTAGCAAGATACGAAGAAGTATATATCTAATTCGGGGTAAGACGTATTCTATACAAACCATAAGATAAGAAAGTTGTACCATTATGTTTTGCATTAAATAACAACTGTATAACATAAGCATTAAATACAAAAAATTAACCCTTTTTATCCAAAACTGATCAAAAGATCACATATAAAATATGTCATGTAAAACCCAAATGAACCTTACAACAAAGTGCAGTACATACATTCGCATAGATATTACTTCTGCTTCTTCATTGCCATGAACCATCAGTTTCTTATTCCTTTTATTTGGTTTTATCCTGGATATGAACCCCTGCATCGTAGAAGCATCTTGATCAAATGCTCCACTATATAGCCACCAAATACTTAATGCGACTATCGCAAATTAGATTCATAAATTAATAAGCTAAGGAGTTACCAGATGGCCACAGTCTTTCCTTCTAGGCTTTATACTGTCGGGTTCTTTATGTCATATGAACCTTTACCAACACTAGTTTGACTAATATCAGAATATGGAGAAGATTTGAACTTTTTACCTTTGAACTTAGTGGGCTTCATCTTTGCCTTCCCTTAGTTGCTTTGAGGATTGTAGGAGTAGCAAACTTGAGTTTCTCCTCATTAGCAACACAATGAGCTATCAAAATGTTGAAGTATTATTCCTCATCCACCAAGTAATATGTCATCACCAGGTTACTAAACTCTAGAGGGAGTGTGTTCAGAGTCTGGTAAACAATGAAGACATCAGGAAGAGGAATGTTTAGCATCTTTAGACTACTCTGAAGATGAATCATTCTTGATATATACTCTATTACTCCCCTTTCTCCTATATACCTCATGGAGAATAATTCTTTCATCAACACAGTTATATCAACATTAGGTGAGACTGTGTACCTTTAGAAGATATTACCAAGAAACTCCTTCGCTGTATTTATGTCCGGAAGTCCATTTAGCACATGGTCAAGTATGGATCTCTTAATAGTCATTATACATAATCTATTTGGCCGATCCAAGGCTTCATAGGTTGCTTTATGAACTCTCGAGCTCATGGATGTAGGTGGAGATGGCCTATCCGTCTGTATGGCCATATTAACCTCAGATATCTCCATAGCATTCAATGCATCCTCTGTCCACCTCTTTATATTGAAACCAATTAGGGTTTTAATGGTGACAATGATTTTGTTAACCGAAAAGGTAACTACAAAATAACAATATTTCAATTTAGCACGAATGTAGGATAACAATGATACTCAAAGCCATTAAATAATATCTTTACTGAAAATCCGATCACACATATTATGAAACATCTTTAAGTTGAATACATAATATATGCAATTAGATCTTCATATAAAAATTATCAGAGTACAAACTATCAACCCTTATGACACTACCACCTTTAGGTGAATAGATTACTTGAGCAACAACTTTCCTCCATCTAATGCCTTTATGAACATCTTAAAATGTTATGTAAGGCTAACACCTTTGAGCAAAATAACCAACATAAAATCAGAGACATTCCTCAACATGTAAGTAGAACAATTCAAAATATTGACTTAAAACGTCACTTTGGTAACTACATCATCATCAACACTCAAAAAGTCCACAAACACAAGGGATACATCTTTATATTATCCTCATATTCTTTATGGGCATATAATATGTGATAATGTAACATCAATAAATGCAAAATTTGAATGTACAATCTCATTACCACACACTCGTGCTGAAAACATTCTCTAAAAAATTGATCTGAGACTTTCGCAAAGGAAAAATCTCAATAGAGTGATTATCGTACATCACTAGACACTAAACTGGTCACCAGAGACACGAGAACTTCATGTATCTCCCTTATGGCAAGTTCGTTGCACAAAAATTCACTAAAAAATGGCTTCAGAATGTCTCAATTCCTTTTTCGAGTAACTATCATGCGATCCCGAACACTGAACATGAGACCTGAGATACGAAAACTTGAAGTATCTCCCTTGTGTGATATCCGAAGCATGAAAATTTACTCGAAATCGGATTCAGAACGCCTTAATTCCTTTTCATGGAGTTAAAATTTAATTTATTACTAATGTAATAAATTTATAAAAATGGAAAAATTCACTTTATAAATTTTCCAAATCCAAAAACTGACCAAAAACACTATAAGGTACCCTTATGAAAAATCTGAAAGTTTTGTCTTCTTTTTGGAAATTACGATAGCTACTAACGTCAATAATGCGTCAGCTTACTATAGCGTTGATGTCATCCACTGATGTCAGCAATGACATAAGCACGCGCCGCCCCCAGTAACACGCCTCAATAGTGTTCAATGCGTGTTTTGCACGCGCCAGAGGCACACCGAAATTCTCTTATTGGCTAGTGGGTGCGTTGCACGTGTGACACATGCTCAATAGTTGGTTTTTTGAGCTCTTGAGCTCGTTTTCACCTCGTTTGTCAAGGCTAAACACATATATACTACTTTCATGTAATAAAAAACAAGAAAAAATCGAGAAACAAAAGTTTATTCTCTGAAAACCTTATGGAGAAAAATTAAAAAAAATCTTCATTTTTAACCACCCGATCACGTCACCGCTCTAATATTGCATGTAACATGTAACGATACCTTAGTTAGTATCTCAGATCAAACATGAAAGGATAAGAAAGGAAGAAATGTAAAACATACTTGATTTCGGTTTCATCTGGCCTTCCGAAGCAATTTTCAAGGCCAAAATGATCTCTAATCTCTCGGGATCTTCACGAAAAACATTCACGGACACGCAATTAATACCTTTCTATATTTTTCTCAAAACGTAAGCTCTCTTAACAGGTCAGAAAATCCTTATAATCGATATGAGAAGCTGCAAGAGACCTTAATCTTTATATATAGCTTCCATATTGGATTTTCTAATCGCAGGCTCGATATAAACCCGATCCACACTGATTGGAATTCATTTTTTACCTGGATTTCGACCCATTGATTTAGATTATTTATTAAGTTATTTTATTATCTTTATCCGGATCAAATTACGTAACTTAACCAAAAAGTTATTTAAAATAGAAAATTGCAATTAAATATTGTCTAACTTTATGAGAAATTACAAAAATGTCTAACAAAGTCATACATCTGAATTTGAATAGACTTATTCATACAAATTCTCTAAGCCTTGCTCTAATGTAAGTGACATTTTAAAGGATCTTTAGTGAATAATTTCATTCACAAAATTTCATATGGGCAACTAGAAATTCTTTTGGTATGAATGTTTACATTTTCATAAATTCTTCTAATCCATTCACGTAAACTCTTCTACCATAATTCTTTAAATGTGCGTAAAACTGAAAAAGTTGAATCCTAAGATGCTATGAGAATAAAATTTTAATGTGTTTTAAGAAAAGTTTCTTCTATGATTTATAAAAATATGTCCACACTCCAAGAATAACTGAGAGTGAGCTTCTAAACTTCTCCACACTCTTACGTCTCAATGAGATTCTGCGGAATTATTATTGTTGATGTTATTAATGATGATTCATAAAAATATGTATAAGTTTTTAAATATATGCGAGTGGCGTTGTAATAATAATAATACCCGATAGAAGTTTTAGATACGCCGATTTTTGTACGTCTGGCATTGATTTCTAAAAGAAACAAACCAGCTCCGATGCCAGTTAAAAATAATATAAATTTTGGTCTTGAGCGTTGAAACTAACACCTTGTTTCGTACCCGCCAATTCAAATATGTGGATCAGCCTGAACCAGCTACGAACAAGATCTTCTGTCTAATATTATCCTATTTTATTCTGTCTTATGAAATTTTAACTATTTATTTTGTGAGACCTACGCAAGATCCACGCAAGACCTACACAAGATTCATATAAATAAACAACTGAAATTTATTGGACACAATAAAACACTATAATATTGAACAAGAGATCTAGAATCACACTACCATATCCGTCTCTGATGGGGATTGGCGTTGCTCTGCCTCTTGCATTTTTATCGTGAACAAAGGAATGAAATTTTTGCAAGAACAGAATTGGGATGGTATTTTTAGATGTATATCATGATCAATTTAGTTGGACAATATCCAATTTCTTCGCCTTTAGTGGCGTATGCTCAAAAGTCTTTCTCTGTTTGCAGTCTGGTCGATACTTAGATTCATGAACAATGCGTTTCAAGTCACCAACGGCTACCATTCCAATCAGGAACAATAGTTTTATATTCTCTCCTAATTCTCTCATCTGCAAAGCAAGTGCACCTGTCACACGTCTTTGATCTCCATCGGTCACCATTCTCTTACTCGCGCCTTCGTTGTTTTTCCTTCTTAAATTTTGGACAAGAGAACACATACGATTCTTGCTAGCTTCTTCCTGACATTAACATTGGCAAAAGTGGGTATTATATCCCACACTTTTTAACAAAACTTGAAATTCTCTCACCAGAGGCTGAGCACAGGCCCTCAAATGAATAGTCTTTTCAGCTAAGCTTCCACGACTACATCGACAATGCCATATATAATTGCATCAAATCACTCTGAAACCAACTCCAAAACCAATAGCTTAACACGGTCATGTGATTGAACCTGAGAACTCGTACTCTTGCAGAACCTTAGCAGATTACATAAAATTCACTCCTCTCATTACATAAACAAATCAGAACTATTCCTTTCCTTGGCATCAGCTGTGCAAGAATATACAGGGACTGCAAAGATATTGTCCCTTTTCCCAACTATATAAATTAGTATTCCTCCATACATGAATATGAATTAGTCATCCCAAACAGCTTTATAATCATATCCATCCACAATATCTGGTAAGCGTGTAGATCTCATTCCTGCTGCTACTATCAAGGACTGTGAGGAAGCCAAGTGCCTGATTCGAGTACTTTTACGGCATCTTCATCCATCGAAATGTTACTCCAACCATAGTTTCTCAGAGAGAAAACCTTAGGTCGATCAAGCATGTTCCCTCTGAAGCCTGTCATCTTCGACGACACCACAGGCATCACAAGAACAGCAGATGCATTGATTGAATCCTCTCCAAAACCTAGTGACAGAGAGCAAGCACTCTGCAGTGGACCAGATTTAGTTTTTCTTATTTACTAGTTTGTCTTGGATAGCTGTTGTTAAATATTCTTTAGAATGACGAAAATAGAAGAGAAGAATATGAAGAAAGATATTTCAACCAAAATACCTTTGCCTTGGCAACCATCTCCGTGAACTTCAGCATTATTCCCTGGGTAAGTTTCATTTCTTTATTTTGGCCATGTTCAGATGGAGGGACCAACCTGTAAGATGCATAAGAAGATGAAAGCATTTTAGAATTTGCAGGTATCCTGGCAATAGTTGCACTCACTGTGATATGATCAATAAACAGCTCAAGTATACATGTTATAATCCTGAGAATGCTCAAGTTCTAGAGCTCAAAGTATCATGAGAAACATCTTGGTACTCTTCTACTAGCATTTTCTGCACTAGTGTGAAGAACGCAGGACATTTGGAACTTCATATTCATTGGGAAAATGAAACCATATATCTAAAGAACATGAAATCATACCAATCTGTTTCTGTTTCAGTACTTGAAGACAAGACTGGACCTAAAGTTGAATTCTCTTTGCCCTCAGAACCTGAAAATTTGAACAAGCATCAGTGTTGGTCATCTGTAATCTTAGACATTTTAAATAATATTTATCATTATAACCTTTTGACTCGTCAGGTGCCAACAAAGATATGCCAATGAAAATAGAAATCGTTCCCAGTATGAACATTGTTGTCCTCACTGCATCAAACACCTATCATGAGAAACATTTAATTTGCAATTCAGCAGGAGAACATCCAATCAATAAGGTAGAACCGGCAAATCCCAAGAACCCAAGAATGCAAGGTGCTTTTAAGCTGTGCCTTGATGCTGATCATCATTCAAGTACGAATTCCCCAACTGTGCAGCAGGGATATTGTTTGTGTCGGTTCAAATGCTCAATAATGCAAACGAAGAGTTATTTCATTCAATGACAAGCTTTTGAACGAAAGTTTACTGTAAATATCATAAACCAGGCTCCAGTGTGTGTCAGGTAAGTGCTTAGTAGAAGTTATTTCATTGGCTACATTGGGTTAATGATTACATCACTCGCAAGAATGGCCTACAAATCTTCCATACTGGATTCTCTTGACTATTTAGCAAAAATACAAAACAGTAAGGAGAAGTGAGAGAGACAGAGAGTACCTGATATTCCTGAAAGTACACAAATCCTGTACAAATTGAGAAGAAAGTCCAAGCAATCTGAAACATGGGGACAATGAGGATGGCATCAAACAGAGACAACCCTTCATTCAGCCTAGTCATCTGCAGAAGATGGAAGTACAATTAGAGTTCTGTTAAGTGATCAAACTCACTAGGAAAAGCCTGTAATATCAAAAAATTGGAATAACTTATCCAACTCTTTTTCTCCTAAAATCTTACCCAAAATCCTGCTGTACTAAGAAAGAAAAGAAGAACGGAATAGGTGAACCAGCCTTGCAACCGGTAGCCACTATAAATAGCCAATCTTAGAAGATTAGATCTGAAACCAAAAGACCAGCTGTCAGAACAAGAACATGATTGCGAAAGTCCTACAGAAACCTTAAATGTTAATAAGGTGAACCTTTACTAGCTTACAGAGATTTTGCAAATAACACTGAAAAAGATCCAATTGCACCAGAAACTACAGCATAGGAAAAGGGCAGCATCATATGCCAATAGGGTCTAATTTCTTGTCCTGAAACGACAATTAAAAGTTCTCCTCTCCTGCATATGACAATTATAGATATGAAGTGATTTAGCATCATGAATTTAGCCTTGAAATCATGCCAAACAACAACTAAGGGGAATGAAACAGCCACATCCTGACCTGTAAATGTAATGATTTAATGCCACAACTATGATCAAAACCATGCAGTAAAGAAGAAATGTAATGTTGCTGTACTTCTCTGCCAACTGCTCTGGGGTGTATACTGATAAGGGAAAAAAAAAACAGGGAAATTTTCAAACACCAAAACATTGTTAACAAAAGTTTAGACATAATGCCGTTGTTGCTTCAATTGGAAAGAGATAACAAAGTAGAAAGTCGTGGAAGAAAGACCTCAATAGTTTTGAAAGTGACGCTCTACAGCTGAAATTTCTTTATAGGAGGAAAATGAGCAAAGAACAATTTGCTCCAAGTCCTGTGAATCCTACTATCGTTATTGTTCAGCTTAAAAACTTGCAATTCCACAATCATGGCACATAAATTTTGCATAAGCTTTAAATAAGGATCTTTTAAGCCATTCTAACAGAGTTAGTTTTGCACCTAATTCTTACACTATTACTATTCGTTTTATTATATGCATTACTCTTATTTCAAAATCAAAACCTATCCATGTTTTATACCACTCATATCATGTTATGTATTTCATTTCCTAACTTCTTACCAGTGAATTAAATAATTATTTAATAAGTCAAATTTCACAAATGCAATTGCAAGATATCCTACACTTACGTTTAACCTGGTCCAACAAAGTAACTTTGAGACAGTTGATTTTTATCATAAAGCAATTTAATTTCTATGGAACTCAAAAAGAGCAACCAGTATAAGGAAATTAATATCATAAGGAGAAATTTATGTACCTGGAGACTGATGGTTGCCAAAGGCAACAAGCAAAATGTTTCCTAGGACAATAAAGGCTGTTGCAATAAGGACTCTGAGAAAAGAGGGGGAAACACAAAAGAAGCTTCTGTTATTGACATGACCTAATTGAGCATATGACTGGAATGAAATTATGAAAAAGTTTTAAAGTTCTGAAATCAGCTCACTTGAAGTTTTTTAACATACTTGATAGTGATCATTTTGTTCAAAACGAAGTAAGCAAATGCAATGTTGGACACAAATTGAATAGATCCCAAGGCTGCAAGAAGAGACTGCATGGTAGAAAGATAAAAGTAAATAAAAATCAGACAACAGGCACTCCAACAACACTACTCTAAGAAATGCAGAATCAGAAGGAATTGGAGCATATAATCCGCACTAACCTGAGCAGCATATCCAAAAGAAATGAAATTGAGGCAATTTCCTAAGAAGAAAAATAATACACCTGCATACATGAAGTCTTTTCTTTAAGTCGATAATTTACAAGTTCTTAGACGTTGCTTCAATGTACAAAACTATTGCAAGTGACATAGAAAAGAGGAAATCACCGATTCTCCAGGTCTGGAACTCTATGATAGGCTTCAAATGAATCTTGCTACTTTTTCCTTCATTTTCTAGCACCGAATGCCTTTCTCTCTGCAAAATAACATCCACATAATTTAAGCTTTAATAAACTATTTTTTTAATATGAAAAATAGAATCATTAAAAAAGGAAACACTTGGTATTTTAAAATGCTAGAAAAACAAGAATAGGAACACACCTCTGTATGACCCAATTTGAGAAGATTGGTCCCAAAGTTGATAGCAACGCTCCCAATGAGGTTAATGAAAGCTCCAACGATCCACTCCCCCATTGCTTAATGAGATTGAAACTGAGATGGGGACCTCTCTTCTCAAATGCAATTAATTGATGATTGCCCAGTCACTCGGATACAATATTTGCAGAACTTGAAAAAATATCTTTATTGTATCAACTATCAAATAAAACCATAAATAGAAGATCAGCCAACTGATTAAATGTGAAAAACCCAGATCGTATATGAATAAATGTCATTCCTTTTGGGTTTATTTAAGGAAGAAAAAACACAAACCCGTCTATGTAGAAATCTGTAGGGGGATTTAGGAGAGAGCATCCACAAATATAACAAAACAAGAACTGGATTAAACATACGTTTGCATTCGACTTGATTTCTAGAATCGTATCCATTTCTATACTATCTTATAGAATAGTTCCAACGGAGCTGAAAAAGCTTAAAAAATAGTTGAAATAAGTGTTAAAGAAGGAATATATAAGCCCCAATTTGTTCCTTTTAAGGAGTGCCGGTTCTGTTTATTAAAAAAATGATAAAACATGACGCATGTATATTGGTTATCGAAAACTAAACAAAGTAACTATTAAGAAAGTATCCTCTTTTACGAATAGATAATTTGTTTGAATAGTTGCAAAGAACAATAATTTTTTTAAAAATTGATCTCTGATTAGACTATTATCAATTCAGAATAAAAAAATCTGATATAAACGAGACAATCTTTAAGACTTGTTATGAATATTATAAATTTTTAATCATGTAATTTAAATTAACCAATGCCTCAACTACTTTTTTAAATCTTATAAATAGAATTTTTAAAAAATATCTGTATCTGTTTGTCATAAATATAACAAAACAACAACCGGAATAAACATCGGTTTGAATATAGAAATTAAGGCAATTACAATGAACTGATAGATTCGTGATCTATCATTATCATCGTCATCATCTTTATCTTCGTCGTCTATGGTAAAAAAAGAAAAAGATGAACGGATACAAATGAAAGCAAATAGCAAAGGAAATGCACGCAAAGGCAATTATAAATTAAAAAAAAAAACTAAAAGTAGGAAATTTTACTACCAGCCAATTAAGGCAAAAAAAAAAAAGACATGAAAAGAGAGAGATGAGTTCATTAAAGACAAGACAGAGGTTTTATACGTTAACTAACAAAAGAACAGACGCAGGAAATAGCAAAATCATAAGAAGATATAATTTACCAGAGATATGGAGAGAGAAACCAACTATATTTCGTGTTTTTGTTTCGTTTAAATTTAAAAAAGAGTTTGAAACATGTGAAGAAACTGGCAAGAGTGGAGGATGTGTCTGAAAGGAGTTTCAGGGAAAGAGAGATTGAAAGAAGAAATTGTTGTTTTATACTACAATACAACCATGAATTTGTAGCCTTTGGACCTCTCTCCTTTGTCAAATTCAGCATGTTTTAAAGTTGGCTGGAATTCAGTTGGAATTGAATGAGTCATTTTGACTTGTCTGCTGAGTTATAACTTACAAGAAACAATGTAAACCTAGAAGACGAGAGATCGACCCCGTCTCTTTTGTTTTTCTTTTAATTTTGTTTTGGGGGATATTCGATGCCATTTGGGAAGCTTCGTTAGCAGCCGCCTTTTCAACAATGACGGCCCAATCAGAATCCGCACTGCAGACTGCGCTCCACTGATCTTCCTAATTCTCAACTGTTGCTTCTCCGCCAACGCAACTGCTTAGAAATGAAGCAACCAAATCTTACTATTAAACTTATAGTCGAAATTAACGAATTGAATTGAATTTAATTACATTAATGAAGTTTTGATTGAATTCAATTTACACTATTTGGAATAAATCTAGTAATATTATAATTGAATTTAATTACATTATTTGAAACAAATCAAATAAAATTAGAGTTGAATTAAATTATTTCATATGACACATTTACCTCTGACTAAAAAATAATATTATCTAAAATAAAAGTTATTTTAGATAGATTTTAATTATTCAAAATAAGTGTCATTCTTAACTTTGTATATATGTTTAAAATTTTACTTCCAAAAGTACTCTTTAATTATTATTATTATTATTATTATTATTATTATTATTATTATTATTATTATTATTATTATTATTTTTT
>JANPWT010000006.1:26105708-26116994 GCA_024678245.1 Erythroxylum densum
GTGATTTAATTACTGCGATGCCATATGGATTATTAGCGAAATTTTCTGGTAGTGAACCTTTATCGTGGGATACGTGTCGGAGCGTCCTTCGGGTTTCCCGATGTGTACCCTACGGTGAGGGGCGCTACATTAAAGATCTATTCAACCCCCCCTTCTAGATCGTTTACAGAAGTAAACTTACCCACCCAATTTTATCTCCATCAAATCTCTTCAAAATAGAAGAGATAAGGAGAAACTCATCCAAATCCATTTAAAATAGAAGAAGATAACTAAAGGTTCATTTGAATCCAGTAACGTACGACAGCTGGGCTATGTTTCTGAGGCTATAAAAATGACAACTTGGGAGGAGAAAGATGAGTACGCAGTCCACCCAAAGGTGAGATTTCAAAGAGGATTTTTCATCTATCAAAGGCAATTAAAGCAAAGGGAGGTGTGGGAGTGTACCAAAAACCACAAACCACTAAGATTGAGCTAGTTCATGACTAGTGGAGGAAGAAATTCCAGAACTTTAAGGTTGGTTTGAGGTTTTGAAGGGAGAAAATTTGAAATATTTCTCTAAAAGCCCTACTCTCTTTGTTTCTAGTTTCTTATGCTTAATTTATGCTTAATTGTTAAATTCTACTTTAGACATGTTGTTTTCACTATTTGGTATATTATTTTGATTTAATTTAATTGATTATCAAATGAATTTAATAGTGTACAATTGCTGGAATTTTTTGATTGTGTTTATTCATGTTCTTATTTCATTGGAGACATCCTTGATTATTTGAATGTGATAAGTAGAATTAGTGATTCATTTGGAGTTGTATGAGCTGAAATTTTGACGTTTGTTGGACAAATTTTGACTGTAGATTATGTTCCTTTATGCTTAATATGTTTTTATGCTTGAGTTAGTGAAAAGGGATATGTAGGAATTAGCTATTGGTTTTTTACATTTAATTTGTTAAATTTCTTGGATGTCTTGGACATGTCAAAATTGCATGACTAAACTAAAATTTCAAACATGCTTATTCATTTGTAAATATTAGATTAGTTTATGTTTTATTTCTTTAATTTCTATATTAGATTTGATTCATTTTAAACATCAAACACCCCCTCCCCAAACTTTGTATATATGTATTAGATTAGCTAAATTCATAGGTTTCAATTGTTTTGGTTTAGAACTTTTCCTAATTTTGTTCCAAGTTTTCCAACTCTTTAGATATGCTTTATTATGTATGTTTAATCTCTCCCTAACTTGAAAATTAGCATAGCTTAATGTATTCTATTTAAAAGAATTATGTATTGATATTAATACGGTTATGACAAACATGGAAATTTTCTTTTAATAGTTGGGCTGTCCAACTAAAAATTATTTTAGAAAATCCAAATTTGTGAAAGTAATATATTTCAATTTTATTGGATCATTTACAATTATAAAACCACTTGAAGCATGCTTTCATGGAAGATAGGTGCTAGTAGAAAGAAATTGATTAATTAATGAAGTTTGATTATAAGTTTTCTAAGATGAAATTTTCATATTTATATAACTAGGTATCATCGCTAAAAATTACAACATTATATGATTACGATTTTTTGACAAAGAAAGTAACTTTCTAGCTTTTAAATATTGATTGTGTGATTCTAAAAATGTATTACAAGTTTATTTTCTTAAGTTTTGATGTTATATCTTATTTATGTGGGTTAAAGAGGATATTATGTGTTTATATTTTGTTTTGGAATTCTTTTCGTATAAGCGAAATTATTATGATAAAATTGTCTCTTTTGAAACTATTATAATTAACAAACTAAGTTAGTAAATTAACTTCTCTCATAGAATTCGCTTTATGCTAAATTGATTAATAAATTTGAAATTAAAATAAGGATTTAATTTGCATACGCCTAACAACACGTATCAAATTTTGTTACTGTTATCAGGAAAAATTTTAATTTACTTAGTTTATTTATTTATTTTTGAATCATAACTATCAATTCTTTCATTTTGAAAAAATAGGTAAGGAAGAGAAAAGGTGATTTTTATGAAATTGAGAGATGGAAAAGAAACTAAAGTACAAATCAAATTGGAAAAGGAAGACAAAAAGATAGAAATGGCCACAGCTACCTTGAAACAAATTCCAAAACCAAACCTAAAAGATCAACCTTTATGCATTGTCTTCCCAATCTTGGAAAGACCCTTGAAGCTGAATTCAAGTTTCTTAAATTTATTGCCTAAATTCTATAGACGTGTAGGTAAGGATCCTTATAAGCATTTAAAAGAGTTTTTGGTTATTTGTTCTACTATAAGACCTGAAGGAATTGATGAACAACAAGTGAAATTACATGCTTTTCCATTTTCATTGCATGATTTTGCTAAAGATTGCTTATATTATTTGCCTCCTAGATCTAAAAATACATAGGAGGAATTGCATAGATCTTTTCTTGAAAAATATTTTCCTGCTAATAAAACAAGATTTATTAAGAAAGAAATATATGGATTAGACAAAACATGAATGAGTTACTAAATGAATATTAGCAAAGATTTAAAATGAGTTACTATATGAACATTGGCAAAGATTTAAAAGACTGTGCGCTAGTTGCCCCAATCATCAGATTAGTGATAATTATGAGAAAAATATTTCTATGAGGGATTTTTACCATATGATAGAAGCTATGTAGATGTAATTAGTGGCAGGGCATTAATTGATAAAACTCCTACACATGCTAGAAAATTAATCTCTAACATGGCTGAAAATTCACAACAATTTGGAATACTAAAAATGAGATTAATCAAGTTAGGAGAGTTAACGAAATAGATGTGCATGCCATTCAGGATCAACTAAAGGAAAATTCTCAATAAGTAGCTCATTTGACTACTTTAGTGTTGAAACTTGTATTTGGTGGTATTACCCAAGCTCGTGCTTGTAGAATTTCCATTGATTTTACTCACACTACATTTGCATATCCCTTTTTTACAGGTTTAAGATGTGAATGTTGTGGATAGTTATATGGGACAAACACAGAAGAAATATGTTTTTTTTCAAACATATATAATAAAGGTTGTCTAAACTTTAGATATGGATATAGGACACAACCATGTACTTTTATTAGTAAGAAAAGCAATCCAAAGTCTTCTTTTATACCCACCTCAAAACCAACCCACTGGTGAATCATTAGAAGAAATGGTGAAATAATTAGCAAACCAGATTGGGCAACACACATGGGGGTAGAATATAAAAAAAAGACAAATACACATCTACAACACTTAAAGACCCAAATAAGAAAATTTTGCACCAGTCTAAGTAATGTAGAAACACAATTATCTAGAAAATTGCCTACTCAACCCATCTTAAGTACTAAAGAAAATACTAGCACAATGTTGTTTAGGAGTGGGAAAGTTGCAAAGTAGAAAAAGAGTTAGAAGTTACACCTAAGTTTGAAAAGGAAAATAAGAAAGAAGAAAATAAAGGGACACAAAAAGTAGATGCTACTGACAAATTATCAATTAAAATATTTAAAAGTGTTCCCCCTTTTCATTACAGGTTAGTAACATCAAGAAAAGAGGTTGTTGAACAAGAAATTCTTGAAACCTTTAGGAAAGTTGAAGTTAATATTCCTCTTTAGAAGCAATCAAATAAGTTCCACGATATGTGAAGTTCTTGAAAGATTTATGTAGAAACAAGAGGCCTTTCAAGGAAAATGAAAAGGTAAGTATGAGAGAGAATGTGTCAACCGTGATTTAAAAGATTCCTACAAAATGCAAGGACCTTGGTATGTTCACTATCCCTTGTAATATAGGAGATATTAGTTTTGAAAGGTGTATGTCAGATTTAGGGGCCTCTATAAATGTTAAGCCCAGATATATTTATGAGTCCCTTAAATTACGTCTTTTAAGAAAGACAAGGTTAGTAATTCAGTTTGGTGTTAGTCAAATGTATATCCTGACAATATACTAAAAGATGTTTTAGTGCAGGTTAATGAGTTAATTTTTCCAGCTAATTTTTTTGTGCTAGATATGATAGAAGTTTTTGATCCATCAAACGAAGTACCACTACTGTTAGGAAGACCCTTTCTTCAAACAACAAGAAAAAAGATAGATGTCCATAAAGGTGACCTTACTATAGAATTTGACTGAGAGGTTATCAAGTTTAACATTTTTTATGCTATATAATACCCTGATAATATTAATTATTTATGCTTTATTGACATCATGGATAGTATTAATGAGATAGTGCACATATTATTTGAGTCTAACATGAGAACAGGTGATAATGTAAAACAATTAGAGGGAATTAAAAGCATTAAGGAAGCAATAAGACAGATAACTCCTTACCAAAGGATCAATCATCAACTTCTTATCGTTTATCTCTTATTGCTTCTAATTTAGTATCATTTGTTGTTCAACTACCTGAATTAGAGTTGAAACCTCTTCCTACAATTCTCAAGTACGTTTTTTAGGTGAGAATGCCACTTTGCCTGTTATAATCTCAAGTGCTCTAACTTTGTCACAAGAAGAGAAACTTTTACAATTATTAAAAGACTATAAGGATGCCATAAGATGGACCATAGCTAATATAAAAGAGATTAGCCCAACTTTGTGTATGCATAAGATCCTACTAGAAGAAAATGCTAAATCCATCAGAGAAGCCCAATGTAGTTGGAACCCCCATGATGGAAATAATAAAGAAGGAAATATTAAAGTGGTTTGATTCAGGCATAATATACCATATTTTATATTCTAAATGAGTAAGCCCCATACATGTAGTACCCAAGAAAATAGGAATAACTGTAGGAAAAAATAGCCAAGGTAAACTTGTTCCTACTAGGATATCAATTGGATGGAGAGTGTGTATTTATTACTGAAAACTCAAGTAAGCAACTAGAAAAGATTATTCCCTTTTACCCTATCAAATGCTAGCAAAACTAGTGAGACAATCTAACTTTTGCTTTTTAGATAGGTACTTAGGGCATACATAGGTTGTTATATCATATAAACATCAAGATAAAACCACATTTACATGCCCTTTTTGTACATTTGCGTTTAGGAGAATGCCATTTGGATTTTGTAATGATGTAAGTGCTTTTCAAAGATGCATGATAAGCATTTTTCTGATTTAACTGAGCATAAAATGGAAATTTATATGGATGAATTTACATTATTTAGTGATTCTTTTGATTTATGTCTCCTTAATCTTTCTATTCTTTTGCAAAGATGCATTGATACTAATCTTATTTAATTGTGAAAAGTGGCATTTTATAGTAGAACAAGTTGTGGTATTAGGGCATGTAGTAAGTTCAAAACATTTAGAAGTTGACAAGGTAAAGATAGAGACCATAAGTCATCTTCCATATCCTATATGTATGAGGGAAGTCATATCAATTTTAGGCCATACTACTTTTTATCATCATTTTATCAAAAACTTATCAAAAATTGCATCTCCTTTGTGTGCATTACTAGCTAAAGACTCTTCTTTTGTGTTTTATGATACTTGGAAAAATGCTTTTGATGAATTGAAAGAAAGGTTAACCAATACCACCATAATTTGCCCACCTAATTTGAATTTACCATTTGAAGTAATATGTGATGTGAGTATATGGTAGTAGGAGCAGTATTAGGTCAAAGAAAAGATAAAGAGCCTTGTGTGAGATAAAGAGCCTTATGCATCTAAAGTTTTGGATCCTGCTTAATGTAATTACACTACAATATAAACAGAAATGTTTGTTATTATGTTTGCACTAGAAAATTCTGTTCATTCTTGTTAGGAACCAAAGTAATTGTTTTCTCATATCATGGTGCACTTAAATATCTCTTAAAAAAGAAAGAATCAAAGCATAGGTTACTACGATGGGTGCTTTTATTACAAAATTTTGATTTAGAAATTAGAGATAAAACAAGGTGTAGAGAATTTAGTTGCAAATCACCTTAGTAGAATAATACCTAAAGAAGATTGGCCTGTGGTTTCTGAATTCTTTCCAGATGAGCAACTTTACTCTTTGATTAAAGGTGATTCACCTTAGTATGCAAATATATGCAATTATTTAGTCACTAGGTGATTTTCCAATGATTTAATAAGATCTCAAAAGGCTAAAATAAAGGATGAATCCAAAGATTATTTCTGGGATTATCATTATTTATGGAAGGCATGTTTTGACCGAAATTTTCATAGGTGTGTTCTAGAAATAAAACATAAGTCTATTCTTACCTTTTGTCATTCTTTAGAAGGAGATGGTTATTTTGGGTCGAAAAAGACAATTCACAAGGTTCTAGAAAGTGAATTATATTGGTCCACCATATATAAAGGTGCATATTTATTTTGTAGATCATGTGAGCAATGCCACAAGACAGGGGACTTATCCAAGAAATAAGAGATGCCTCAACATAGTATTATGGTATGTGAAATTTTTGATGTGTGGGGAATTGATTTCATGGGCCCATTACCTTCATCTTTTACTAATGTATATATTTTACTTGCTGTAGACTATGTTTCAAAATGGGTAGAAGAAAAGGCCACTAGATTGGATAATGCTGAGATAGTCACTAAATTTCTAAAAGCTCATATCTTTAATCAATTTGGTGTATCTAAGGCTATTATAAATGATCGTGGTACTCATTTTTGTAGCAAGACTTTGCAGTTCTTTTGGAAAAATATCATGTAACTCACTGCGTTGTTATTGCATACCACCCTTAGATAAGTGGACAAGCTGAAATATCAAACAAAGATATTAGATTTATTTTTGAGAAGATGGTAAAGCCAAATAGAAAAGATTGGAGCATAAGATTAATTATGCTCTATGGGCTTATAGAACTGCTTACAAAACTCCAATAGGTATATCCCTTATAGACTAATTTTTAGTAAATCTTGTCACTTACCAATAGAAATTGAACATAAATCATATTATGTGGTGAAAAAATGCAATTTATATTATGAAAAAGTAAGAAAAGAAAGAAAATTACAGTTGCAAGAACCTGAGGAACTTAGGTCAGAAGTGTTTGATAATGCGAGGATCTATAAAAAAAAGTCTAAAACTTTACATGATAAGAAGATAGCTAGGAAATCATTTACTATCAGATAAAAAATTATTTTATTTAATTCTAAAAAAAAGTTGTTCCCTATTATACTTCAATCTAGATGGCTAGGTTCCTTTATTGTTACGAATGTCTTTGAGCATGGTGCAGTGGAAATAAAAAGCCTATAAATTGAAAAAAAATTTAAGGTGAATAGACATAGCTGAAGTTTTTTTTAATGATCATGTTAAAGCAATGATGTTTGAAGATATTTTGATAGAGGAACCTTGACAGTAGAGGAGGACGTCGAGCCAATGACATAAACCAAAGGGGCTATTTAGAAGGCAAGCCAAGACAACAAAAATCAAAATTTTAATCATCTCTTTAGCTCATTTTTTAATATATGACTATTTATTTTCATAATTAAAGAAATCAAAATATTTTAGTTATTTTATCTATTGTTTTACTTGGATATTCCTTTTTCTTTATTTAAATGTTACATTAAGGATAATGTAGAGTTTAAGTGTAGCAGTCCAAGGGGTGGGGGTGAGATATAAAGATATAACTCAAGACAAGGGACCAAGTACTCCTTTGAGATCATAAGTAAGGTGAGAAGATGAACTAATCACAAAGGTTAGTGTGCCTATTGTGTTAGGAGCTAGTAAAAAAAAATCTTTAATTCAAGTCAAACCAAGAGACTTTGTATGTAGAATTAATATACTGACATTGCTTATAAACTAACTTTATTAAGATGAGGTGTGAATGTCTCTAAATTGTGAGGTTAAAGTCGAAATTTTGAAGATGTTTTGAAAGATGTTATGTTGATGATTAAATTGATTACAAATATGCTAAGATATTATGATTTTCATAAATAATTTTTTGATTTGTTGTTTAATAATTTTAATCTAATTTCTTCTATGTGATTAATGGTGATAAACTAGATTCATATTTTGCATTATAATGTTGTTTTTATCGAAGATGACCAAAAGCTAAGTGTGGGAGAATTTGAAAAATATAAATTATAACATATTTTATAACCCTATTTTATATTATTTACATAGCACATTTGGATGAAATTATTGCATTTTCTTATTACTTATTCAATTTTATATTTTATTTCTAAAAGGAGTTTAAATTGTACTAAATATTTTCTTGTAGACTTAGTGGACTTAAGGAAAGGAATCTAGAAAAAAATTTGGCCTAAAATGAAGTTTAGTCTAAAAGAAAGCCTAGAATTAAGCAACAACCTACCAAAAAAAGGGTCTAATAGCAACAGAAAAAGTTTAGCCTAAAAACAAGCAAACAACCTAACAAAAGGAAGCACATAAGTAGAAATAGCAAACAAACACAAAAACACAGAGAACAGAAACAAAATGATGTAGCCAAATAGCAAAAATGTAACAGTCCAAATAGGCAAAATGAAACGTAGCAATGTAGAACAAAAGGCAACCTAAAATGCAACACCAAAAAGATAAAACACAGCATCTAAGACAAGCAACATAAAATGTAAGCAAAAATCACAACACATAATAGTAATATAGAAAAGAAATAATATGCCATTCAGCGCAGAAGTAGCAACCAAAAGGAAAGAAAATGCAGTAGAACCAGATGAAACAAAACATAGAGAATATAAAAATGCAAAATGCAGAAAAGGAGAAATCAGCTTCGAAGTGGAGAAGGAGATTCACTCACTTGATTTTATCTCCATCAAATCTTTTCAAAATGGATGAGATAAGTAGAAACATATCCAAATCCATTCAAAATGGAAAAAGATAACTGAAGGTTCATCTGAATCTAGTAATATGCGACAGCTGGGGTATGATTATAAGGCTATAAAAATAGCAACTTGGGAGGAGAAAGATTAGCAAGCCATCCATACAAAGGTGCGATTTCATAGAGGAATTTTCATCTGTCAGAGATGATTGAAGCAAGGACCTAGCACAAGGAGGTGTGAGAGTGTTCAAAAAGCCACAAACCATTAATATCAAGCTAGTTCGTGACTGGTGGAGGAAGAAATTCTAGATCTTTAAGTCTGGAAATTTGTGAAGGGAGAAAATTTGAAACATTTTTTAGAAATCCTACTCCCTTTTTTCTAGTTTCTTATACTTAATATATGATTAATTGTTGAATTCTAGTTTTAACATGTTGTTTTGACTATTTGGATTCAATTGATTACCGACTGGATTTAATATTGTACAACTACTGGAATTTTTTATTGTGATTATTCACGCTATTATTTCATTGGAGACATCCTTGATTATTTGAATGTGCTAAGTAGAATTATTGATTCATTTGGAGTTGTATGAGTTGCAATTTGGACGTTCATCGAACAAATTTCAATTGTTAGTTGTGTTCCCTTGTGCTTAACATGCTATTGATGCTTAAGTTGAGCTGGTTCAATTCTAAAGAGTGAAAAGGGATAGGTAGGAATAAGCTAGTTGTCTTTTTACATTTAATTTGTTAAATGTCTAAGATTATCCTAGATTTGTTGAAATTGCATGACTAAATTAAAATTTGAAACATGCTTGATCATTTGAAAATATCATATTAGTTTATGTTTTATTTCATTGATTTCTAGATTTTATTTGATTCATTTTAAACATCAATCAGCCCTTCCCCTCAACTTTATATATGTATTATAAAACCTAAATTCATAAGTTTCAATTGTTTTAATTTAGGATTTTTCCTAATTTCATTCCAAGCTATCCAAATCTTTAGATGTGCTTTATTATATATGTTTAATCACTTCTTAACTTGAAAAAAAACATAACTTAATGTATTATGCTCAAGGATTATGTATTGGATATTTCATATGAAAGTGTTAATTAATATGGTTACTGGATTATTTAGAGTTATAAAATCACTTGAAGCATGCTTTCATGGAAGATAGGGGACACAAGAAAGAAATTGATTAATTAATGAAGTTTGATTATAATTTTTCTAAGATGAAAATTTCATATATATATAATCAGGTATCATCGCTAAAACTTATAGCATTATATGATTGCAACTTTTTAACAAAGAAAGTGATTTTCTAGCTTTTAAATATTGATTGTGGGATTCTAAGAATGTATTACAAGTTTGTTTTCTTAAATTTTGATGTTGTATCTTATTTGTGTTGTTAAAGAGGATATTATGTGTTTACATTTTATTTTGAAATTCTTTTCGTATAAGCAAAATTATTATGATGTAATTGTCTCGTTTGAAAGTAGTATAATCAATAAACAAAATTAGTAAATTTACTTTTCTTGTGGGATCAACTTTTATTTGCTCTATACTAAATTCATTAATAAATTTAAAATTAAAATAAGGATTTAATTTGTATACATCTTATGTGACTCGTATCATATAGGTCTTAGAGGATGAGGCACATATAATTACAATCGAAGTTTTTAGAACCAAAGCATTAGTAGTTGAGAAGTTGGCTCCAATAAATGCTACACCTCTTAACTAATTACAATTTGATCAAATGACTTCTAAGGGAAGAAGTACAAGGAATGCTCACCTTTTAAAGGGGAATGAAGACTCTCTAAATAAGAAGGAGAGCTCAATTACTATGTAGGACCTTAAATCTCATCAAAAAATAAGGACAAAAAAATCTCTTATTAACTAAATTGATGATCAAGCTGAAGGTTTCTTTAAGGAGTAAAGCTCTTGGATGGTAAAAACATAGGATGTCAGAACTCAAAACTTTGATAAAGAGGAAAGGATAGTCAAGTCTTAGGGAATAATATTGAGTTCATCTGTAAATCTTGGAGATACAAAAGCCCGTAATATATAATTTGTTATCACTTTAAGTGGTAGTAAACAGGATACATTTACTTTAATTGTTGGAGAGGAGGAGTTCACCTTACTACTAGGAGGAAGTTTGGAAGAAAAACTAAGAAAAAACTTCTTTTTCATATAATTTTAATCACAACCTAAAATTTTAGAGAGCTTAACTTTCATAAAAAAATTAGTAGGTGATTCGTGATTAATTGCTTCAATATAAGCCTACTTCGGTAGGCTTTTTAAAGACTAAATTACAACTAAGGTTCATAATCTGGGTTTGTGGTTCTTAAAGAAAGATTGTTTATTCATTTCTAACCATCATCACCACTTCTATGGAAGAATTATATTAGCTTATGATCTTAATAAAGTCTAAATTTTTGTAGTTATCTGTTAGCCCCGAAATTTTTTTTTAAAATTAAGCATGATTAGCTTAATTAAGTAAGTTATGTTAGCATTAATTAACTTGAAATTAATTAGTATTAGTTAGCATTAGTTAAGATGATAGTAATGAAATATGGTAGCATTAAATAGCC
>JANPWT010000006.1:26132282-26143079 GCA_024678245.1 Erythroxylum densum
CTTAAAATTTGAGAGCGAACAGTACTGAATGCATCACTAAGACCAAGTAAAAATTGGTGAACTTTTTCTTGTTCACGCTCACGAACAAACTCTTAGCAACTCTACAAGTACAATTTGGTATAGTAGAATATGAACCAAGCTCATCCCAGATGCCTTTTAATTTGGTGAATTATGCTGCAACAGAGAGGTTCTCCTGTGTAGTCATGGCAAGATCTCTTTTCAGTTGGTGGATACGTGGTGCATTTCCTTGAGAGAATCTTTCCTCAAGATCCAGCCACATCTCTCTTGCTGTTTCTATACAAGCCACACTAGAAAGGACATTAGTGGCTAATGAATTGAAAATCCACGAAAGCACCATGGAGTTGCACGTTATCCATGCTTGCGAGTCTGAATTAGAAGCGTCTGGTTTTGGGAGAGTCCCATCAACAAAGCAATTTTTTTTTTGGCACGAAGAGCATTTGTTATAGCCCTTCGTCCCATATGATAGTTATCTCCGATGAGTGGACAAGAAACTAATAATACTCCCAGGTTATCAGAAGTTAAGAAGATATGGTGATGTTGAATCACGTGTACTCATATTTCTGCCACGAGAAATAGAAGTATTAGAGGACATGTTCTCATTTGCCATGTCTTTGCGTAATAGATACAAATTGCCTTTCAACAACTAGATGCCCAATCTGGCTCTGATACCATGATAAAATATAGCTATTAGGCTTGAGTGCCTCTTGGTTATTGATGAATATATATATACAAATATACAAGCTTCAGTCATGCCTGCAAAGAGGGAGAAGTCTAATCCTAGAAATCAATACCTACCATATTTGATAGTTGAATATGATTCTAATTGATGCTAACAAATCCTAGAAGATATTAACAAGTCCCAAATCCCTGATTTACATTCAATCCAATATAATCCATTTAAACTTAAAGGATTGAACAAAACATGCTGTTAATTTGCATTCTTCCAGTATCACTCCCAACTCATTGATGCCAGTTCTTGATCCATGGAATCTCTGCACTAACTGAAGACAATCTGTTTCTACCTCAACTGACGTGAAGTCAGATTGTATCAACTAAGATAAGGCTTTTTTGAATGTGATAGCTTCAACAATAAGAGGAGTATAATTTGATATAGAAAAACCTGAGAGATATTTAACAAACTGATCTCTCTCTCCTCTTATTACTAAGCCATATGACATAGTCCCTTGATCATATTGAAATGGAGCATCAAAATTGCTCTTCATAGCTCCAGCATTTGGGTCTGACCAACAAATAGTAGATCCATCAACACTTATTGTTAGACCAGAATTTTTGGTCTATATGTATAACATAATATATTGAGTTTCCCTCTCTCTAAACTCCAAGAATAGTTAAGAAAATGGTGAAAGATGAATGAATTAGCCATTTGAATATATCTTAAAAATTAATAGAAAATGATTTGGTTATCTTTGATCAGGTTTTATACCTAAATTAGAATTTTGATTAAAAGAACAATTAATGAGAATATAGTGTTAAAACCTATGATTAATTGAACCGGTTTGATCAATTTAACTATGATAATCTTGAACCCATCAACTTTTCAGTTTGATTTACTTTAATAACTCTTTCTATTAAAAAATGATTAGTTTATTAATTAATCGGTCAATTTTCATAAATCAATTGATCTTTATAGACTAAAATAAACTAATTAATTTTCTTCTAACTGTCCAACTTTTCAATTCAATTTTAAATTAAGGACAACTTCCTTCAATCATAATTTAATTTTTAATCGATTTTATGACAGCCTGATATTAGTTAGTTTTTAAAACATTAGTTAAAATACTGTTGTAAGCAATGATCTGGATTCCGTACCGTACCGGACGATTACCAGAACCGGTACGGCCAAATATATACCGGTGATGAATACCGGTCGGTACCAGCAGTGTCGGCAATTTCGGGGCCATTCTGGAAAAAAAAGGGCCAGGGACCATTTTACAAAAAACGAAAACCCGACTTCGGATCCCTCTCAGCTCTCACATCTCTCTTCGTCCTCTCTCTCGCCGCTCGTCACCGTCGAAGCCTCGTCCTTCTCTGCCTCTTCTTCTTCTCTATCGTGGAGTCGTGGACTCGCCCTAACGTTGCCGTCTTCAACGCCCGAAGCCGTCGCCGCCTGCTGATTTCCCGGACGTCGATTGAAGGAGAAGACGACTGGAGTGCCGTCTTGGACCGGCGATGGAGGGAGTGGTTCCCATCGGTGGTTTCTCCACCATTGAAGACGAACACTGAAGCTTTGTCCTGCCCATGTGAAAGTTAGAAGATAAAAAACCCAAGCAAAGAAGAATAAGTTATGTCGGTGTAGTGAGGAAAAGAGAGAGCCGAAAAGAGAGTGAGATTTTGTGGAGAAGAGGACTCAAAATGGTGAAAGTGAGATGGACCCAATGTCGTGAAAGGGAAAGATGGAGAGGTGAGTGAGTCTAACAAACCAATAAAGAAATCAAAAGGCAAAAGACAGAAGGAGGGAAGCAAAATTTTGATAGGCGGCAAAGTGGGATGAAGACGACAACTTAGGGATTTTGAATTCCCTTTTAGGACTTTTCTTTTCTTTTTCTTTTTTCTTTTGATTTTTTTTATTTTTTTAATAATAAAAAGAAAAGTGCATCAATAATTTAAGGCACGTATACCCAAGTCCCAAAGCCTATAGAAGAAGTTCAAATCTGACTCTGTCAAGCAATTTTGTAAAGATATCTGTCAATTATTTTTTAATAAACAACTGTATAATATATTAATATGGACTATTTTGTAATTTTTTAAAAATTTAGGGACTATTTTGTAAATTTAAAAAATATCTCGAAACGGTACCCGGTACCGACCGATATCGATACAATTCCGTTCCAGAGCACAATTCGGTACCGAGTCTGGTACGGTATTCATAACATTGCCTTATCCTCTTCCTCCTACTATTACTACCACCACTACTACTACGACTATTAGTAGTAGTATTAATAAGTAATAGTAACTAATTAAAAACATTCTTTATCTTATACATGTTTATTTAATTAACTAATGTATAAGAATATTTATATGATAGCATATATATTGCAAATAAAAATATGAAGAAATCATAATTATGAATTTCACATTACATTTAAGTATTATCCCTAAATTACTCATAGTCATTACTCTATTACCTTGTAAAAGAAATAGTAAATCTCATAAATTTCATAGATTAAAATATGAAGATACTTAAAAATGTAAATACTTATTAAAAAAACAAGCTCACTGTATAGACTCGATATAAACATTTTATTCAAATATTACTTGTAAGTCTATAAAATTTTTCATTATGATAATTATGTAAGGGATTCTTTAACTGAGATTTTCAAAACAACTTATATAAAGATTTATGTATTTGATATTATTTATAATTTATTTTATTAAAAACCATCTTCTTGTGTAATCATTAAATATAATATAAATTAAATAAATAGTTTTCTCACAAATATCATCGTTATCTTTTTCATTTTACTTTCCAATTTCTTATATAGATCTCCCATTATTAATTTGTTGTCTAATTGACATCTTTCTAAAGCAATTAATACTTTCCTAACTAGTTACTAAGATGTGTAAAAGATCATGCTTTCCTAACTAGTTATTAAAATGTGTAAAAGGTCATGCTTTCTACCTTTTTCATTAGACATTCAAGTTTCTTTTGCATTATTAAGTTGTGTTCTACAATTGAACGAGTTAAAAGTCTACTGTACCCAAACAAACTCTCCAAGAAAGTAATATTCTCAACCCTTGTGGCTGTAATTACAAACAGATAAGAGGGCTAATATTCAATCTATTAATATTAATATTTGTATTAGTATTAGTATTATATTTTATCATCATCATCATCATTATTATCTTATATAACCACTTTACTAATAAAATAATTAAATAACTCTACCCAAATATCCAACAATATCTCGATATACCCACCCACTCAACTTGGTTATTTTAATTTTTCCTAAAAACCTGTTTGGTCTCTCTTCCTTACTACTCGAACACCTATATGTGTTTTTGAATACTCAAATCTATTTCAAAAATTTCCATTATAAAACACCTAAAATCATTTTTAAACATGTGTTCTTTGAACATCTTATGAAGCCATAGTTGTTACTGGCTTGTAGAGATGGCACAACGAGTTTAGCTCCATTTGTAACGATTTAGGTTTAGATGGACCAAACTTCAAAGTTGACCCAAGCTTGGAGGCCAATTTGAACTGCCTAATTCACATTCTAAAATGACGTTATTTTGAAGAAATGTTTTAAAACGTTGTTGTTTTAGACATTTCAAGTGATTTTGGATTAATCAAATTTCGAGTTGAGTTTAAGCATATCAGGTTTCGAATTGGATTTGATTCGTACTATGAGGTAGGCCTATCTTGCTCAACTCGAGCCCGACTCAACACCAAGTCAAATCAAGCCTAATATGTTGACTTTAAGTTAGGTCAGGCCCGAGCTGATTTGCCAAGCCTATGCTTAATGACTATTGTAGAAATAAAAGCATTGTCCTGTGTCCGCTTGATTTTGGGACTGCAATAAAATGAACTAAAGACTATTATATTAAACAAAATATCATCTTAATGCTCCTTATAACCCCACTGAAAAAATGTTTAAGGGGAGGAACTTAGTGATATTGAGTCGCTTTACATTGAAAATAATGTCATGTTTTTTGTTGATGAATTTTATGATAAGCTTTCCTTTAAAATAAACCATAGATTAATTGCTTCTTATTCTTAGAACGTATGAACAATGATTATGAATTGTTTGAGAAAGATATTCTCCTTCACTTTTTTTTTTCACATGAAAGGACAGGAAAAATTGAAAAGATTACAAAACTAAACGAGGGAAATAAATCCCGACATATCCTCTAAGAGGAATGAAAGGCACCTTGTAGGTGTATTTTCTAAAATAGTATTCCCTAGCTCAAACTAAGCGGCAAACTTGGCAATCCAGTCTGCACACCGGTTGCCCTCTTTGTGAATATGACAAGGTAAGACGACCCAGTTCCGATTGAAAAACTCATTGATGTCCAGTATAAAGGGATAGAGGGAAATTGAACGTGTAGATGGGGACGACAAAATATTTATAACTGCAATCGAATCCACTTCTAACACAATCTAGCGATATCCCAGATTCTAAGCAAGGTTTAGACTTGATAATACTCCCTAGAGTTTGGCTGAAATAAGGGAGCACCTGCCAATATTGTGCACAAATCCGCCTAGCCATGCTCCTGAGCTATCGCAAAGAAGGCCACCGCAGGATGATCGTATGCACGCGCCATCCGTATTTAATTTAACTCACTCGGGAGGAGGTTTGCACCAGCCTATCAGTTGTTCCATCCGCGGTCGATTGTTCATATTGGCTCTTCCTTGCCATTCTGAGGCGTGCTAAATCTAATGAACGTACTCCAACACGTGGTGCGACGCTGAAGTTAGCCAAGAAAAGTACTCCTCGAACAAGGCTCCATTCTTTCAGGACCATAAGAACCAACAAGCCATCCCAAAATTGGTTGACCAATCCAAACCCTGTATACTACGATGTGTTTGGAGGTTTTTAAGAAGTCACTCATGGGTTTGCGAGGTGAAGAAATCCGACAATATTCTCCTTCACTTGTTAGAACATTAGTTATGCAAAAGTTCCATCTCTTTTTACACAGGCTAATATTAATTTGTATCTTAGAGGCAATTAATTAGTTATAATTTGTGACATAACTAATTTAAAACATTCTTTATCTTATACATATTTATTTAATTAACTAATGTATATGAAAATTTATGTGATAAAATATATTTTACAAATAAAAATATAATGAGATTATAATTATAAGATTCATATTGTATTTAAATATTATCCTTAATAGTCATTACTCTATTACGATTGAACATTAATATAGCAAAAAATTAATAAACATCATACTTTTTCCTTATAAAAGTAGTAAATCTCATAAATTTCATAGATTAAATATGAAGACACTTGAAAAATACAAACATTTATTAAAAGACAATTTCACTATACGTAGTAGATATAAAAATTCTATTTGAATACTACTTACGTACGTAATAATTGTGCAAAGAATTCTAAGACTTTCAAAACATCTTATATAAAGATTTATGTATTTTGTTATTATTTATAATTTATTCTATTAAAAACCATCTTACAACATGTAGTCATTAAATATAACATATAGATAGTTTTCTCACAGATATCATCTTTATCTTTTTCAATTTACTAGTTTTCTCACATTTATCATCAGTCTTTTTCATTTTACTTTCCAATTTCTTGTATAGATCTCCCATTATTAACTTGTTCTCTAATTGACATGTTTCCAAAGGTTAATACTTTCCTAGCTTGTTATTAATATGTGTAAAAGATCATGCTGTCTACACTTTTCATTAGACATTCAAGTTTCTTTTGCGTCATTGAGAAGTGTTCTCCGATTGAACGTGCAAGAAGTCTACCCTACCCAAACAAACACTCCCAGGAAGTAATATTCTCAACCCCCATGGCTTTAATTGCAAGCAGATAAGAGGGCCAGCGTTCAATCTAACTTCAAACATGCAAAGCCCGTCACAACAAGTGTACAGTTGTTCGCCAAATCAACATTGGACATATAGACATTGATTCCATGTCAGTGTTTATACCAAGTAGTAATTCATTTTTGGTTATCTAAACAAATTCCTGATTGTCCATTGGTAGTGCATGTCTCTCCAACTTACAGTGGAGACAAGTACAAAAAAAGACATTCAGAACGTAGGGCAAAGAAATATTAAGCAACCAGTGTAACAGCATCATGAGAAAGGTTTGTATCAGAAGAGAACCACATTCAAAAGTAAATATCTATTTCTCCCATAACTAATTGCAGCAGGGTACCTGCAATTTGCAGATAGGGACATTCTACAGAGATCATCTATCAGATACAGATAAGGCATTTCCAAATTAGTAAACTTTTATATGATGCATAATAAATGCTAAAATGCCAGACGTAGAACAAAATCAAAAGTTCATATAATCTGCCCAAGTTATAGTTCTTCCAACGCCTCTATCAATTTTGATCTGCAGTGAAAATCTCTCAAGGATAAGTGTTCCTTTTATCAACTTTCTCAACTCCTTGCAAAGAAACAAAGATACCCTATATGGCAAGGTCTAACCAACTCAGAACAAGAATAATTATTAACAACCTCCTCTGAATTACTAAATAACATAATCTGTTTACTAAGCAACCAAAATATGAATATTCAATTTATAACTCCAAACAACTCCAAGCTAAAAAAGGAACGTCAGTGACACCTCAAGCAGTCAAAGATCAGGCCTTCGTTTGAATATGATTGGACTTAAGTGTGGTAGGCAAGGGTTCATAGGATCCCAATCTCCTGACCCCAACTAAAAGCACAAAGTACTATTAATAGTAGTCAACACCACAGACAACCAACCAGAAAGAGAACGGCTTTCAAGCTGTACTACACTAAATCACACTGCATAGATCATTCCAGAATGGCAACAGCATCCGTTGATAACTTTCATGAATAAAGGCTTCAACATAAAGGGAGACAGGCCCGGCAAACAGAGGGACTCACCCAATCTGATTGGCATTTGGTTTGGAGGAAATGAGGAGGCAGAATAAGGAAGACGAAGAGGGAAAAGGTGATGACGATTGCAGAGGAAGAGAAATGGTGATAGGTTTCACTGAGGAGACTATAAAGTAGTAAAACTGAGGCGGCACACTCTACAAATAGGGCAACCTGAAAGAGGTTGAGGAAGAAGAGGGAAAAAGAAATGTCATGACATTTTAAAAGTTCATGGTATTTGCATTTTCTTTCTATATACGAAAACAAATTTAACATAAAGGTCCCACCAAGATGTTAATGTTAGTGGAATCTTGCAAAAATATCAAAATTCAGTTGAAAAATTCAGACCAGAAGTTATTGTCACCTTTGCCTCTGCAAATTGATTCCATTTTTCATTTTACAAGATTAGTTCTTACTTCAACCCGGTCTAACATATATATATATATATACACGCACGCGCACGCGCATTCACACACAATCTTTGTATTTACAATCATGGCACTCTAATGTATATTCAAATGGGAATATACAAAATATCATTCACCAACATTAGGTATCGTAGTCCCAAAACCAAACTAAAGGGCCAAATTTGAGGAGGAAAAATAAAAAGAAAGAGCAATCCACTCTTACATAGCTAAACAGGCTCGACAGAGAAAACATTTAATTAGTTGGAGATTCTCCACAACTAATATAAGGGCAGAGATGGTTGGTAACACAAAAACATTATAGTGGAAAACAATTAGGAAAGCACAGCAGAGCCGCAAATATGTACTTGTGCTTACACATTACAAAATGAGGATGAGCAGAAAGATAACAAGCGCCAAAACAATGATTCCCAACAGCCACCAGCACTGCCAAAACGAAAGGCCAAAAAATATCAAAAAACATAGCCGCTAATTAGATGACATAGTTTTCAATCAAAAGACTATAAATTAAGTGTGTATTACTTAATTATTTGAGGTTTTCTTAGATTTGATGGTAAAAATAAATTAACAAATAAACATAAAAGAATAAAAATAAAAAAGAAACAATATCCATATTGTACTTTTGTTTCTCCAACACTCATCATTAGGTACATCTATCCATTTTGAAGTGCCAATAACTAATGCTCACTCTCAAGGCTTTTGCCTCATGTTCTAGCATCATATCCCCACTAACCCTACTGCAAAGTAGTTCTTCCACCACAAGTATCGAGCTTAAACAATACTTTGTTTCTGTTTGTTAACTTTCCACTTCGTCCTGTTTGTTAACTTGATGTTTTAACTTCAAATCCAAACTCTATACACGAAACCAGCTTATTTAACAAATAATACAGGGTTACAGATTTAACCAATATATGTTAGTCAGAAGGTTGTTTTATCATTAATACTATGTGATACAATACCAAGAGGAAATATCAAAGTAATACACACGTTTGAGATTTTATGTTTATCCAAGTAAGAAAAGAATTACTCGCATCTGGAGAAAAAACACGTGATGCCAAAGCCAGTTCCTTGAGCAGTAATCTCCAATATTTGTATAAAAAACATCTTATATATCACTCTTGAAATGCTTGATCTTAAATGGGTTGGCTAACTTACCCATGAGGATCTAGATTTCACACTTTTTGATGCCTTGCCTAGCTGGACTCTTGCTTGGGTTGTTGCAGCAGCAGAAGTCTCGACGTTTGACTGAATGTCATCTGTTGCAACAAAACAAAGCACAACATATGTGCACAAAATAGGTAAAATGGTCCGTCCATGAGTTATAATCCTAATGATAATAGTTTGCTATCATGTTTTCAGTCATCTTACCAATAACCACACCCTGCTCATGAACTAGAACAGCAAGATCCTTGAATATGTCATTTGCTTGAGCAATTTGTTCTTCTATGTCTCTAATACCCTGGTCTCTTTCCTCAATTATGGCCTCGTTGAAGGCAATTTCGTTATCCAGCAGCAGTACCTCCTGCCTGTGAATATTTATTGAGTAAAAAGATCAATCAGAAACGAACCTCCTTCAAGTTTCAAATTTTGTTTTCTGATACAATGTCATATTTCAGAGCAGTTAGATTCAATCAGGACGAAGCACATGAAATTGGCGTTGATAGCAAAGCATTGAAATGACTGAGAGCTTGTAATGCAAGTAAATATACCTTCTTTGTCCCATAAGAAAAGGTTGTTTATCCTGATCGATACTGGGATCCACATATTCACTAGAGGCAGAGCTGAAACAGTTTAAACATTTGTTGAGATAGGAAAAATGTTCAATAAAATATTGAAATGAATAAAGGGAAAGGGCACAAAATACAGACGTAGAAGAAGGTGGAACAGAAGGAGAGAAAGAAGACTCCTTCTCAGAAGCAAGTTGCTGCACTTTCTTGAATTCCTCTAGGGTCGTCTGGAAATCTCTTGCCAGCTTCGCATCTTCCACTTTCTTACTTGGCTGAATTTCACATTAGAGTGAAAAATAAATGGAGGAAGTGTAATTAAACAAGAGAAAAAGAGAGAGTAGAGAGCAAACATTGACGTTGATTTGGTGATCAGATTCGCTCAAAGATTTCAACTTGGCAGAAGTGTCCTTCACCAACTGAAGAATGCGTTGCCGTGTATTATGGCTGCGTGGAATAGCTTTGTTTAGAGTGAGATCATGAGTTAAAACTAATGATTAGAAAAGAAGCAAAAAGTAATACATCTTGTGACGGTGGTCGGGAGTGTCCTTGACGGTGCCGATACCATCAACGAGACGGCGAAAGGCGGAAACGGCAGTGTTGATTTGGAAAATACCGGCGGCGACTGCCTGGGATGGGGTTTTGGAGAATGAAGATGAAGATGCAGAACTTTTCCCATTCTGCAGGTCCTGGAAGCTCATCTTTCTTTCAGACTCTGTTTTTTGGAAGGTTTAATAAATTAGTTAATGAAGTTGGCATAACACAGTGTGTATGCATGTGGGTATTGTCTTCGTCTTGCTTAGGCTTTCCATCAGTCTCTGGCCCAACCAAATACAGTTTAAATTGGAGCCCACAATAATTGTTTCAACTTTAAAAAAAGAGTTGATATGTCAAATTCAGAATATAGAACTGTTTGTTTTTGTTTTTATTTTTATTTTTAAATTTAATAAAAAATTTTGTTTGTTTGAATTTTTAATTTTTGTTTTAGTTTCTTTTAGTTTTTAAAAATTATTAAAATTATAAAAAAATAATTTTTATTTCTTATTTTTGCTGATTT
>JANPWT010000006.1:26143316-26155037 GCA_024678245.1 Erythroxylum densum
ATGACATAAATTTATTAATAATTTGTTAATAAATATTATATAAGAGATTAAATAAACTTATTTAATTAAAAATAATTTATCTTTAAGTTCTATCTAAAGTATAATTATTATTAGTGATAAAAATATAACTACATAAATATTAACAATCAATTAAGTTTTTGTTTTCATTTGAAAAAAAAATAAAAACAAAAAATTGGTAATAAAAATTGAAAACTATAAACAGAAGTAAAATCAAACGGCACTTTAATATCTTATTATTACAATACATAATATATAAACAACCAACTTCTATATTCAATGCCAATGGTAATAACAATGAGGGAAATCCTAGACTCCCAAATTCATACCCAAAATCTTGCTCAGCTCCGCATCCATTGTGAACTTCTGTGTAATGCAGACGTACAACTACATTCACCACCCACCATTACCACTAGTATCCTGCACAGGCAACAATCATCAGACCCGAGCCATGCCCCAACAGGAGTAAAAATAAAAACAAGAAAACATAAGCTTTGTGCCTTACCTTGGAACGGTTAACCAGTATGTTTTATCAGTTTTAAAACCACTGGAGAGAGATTTATCTATTGTCCTGGTACTTGGTTTAGCTTCGACCATCTTCATCTCATCTTCTACGAGGGATTCTTGGACTATAGTACGCTTCTTCTATGACCAAGAACACTAATTCATTCTCACGGTTAGGAAAGTCAAAGTTAAAGATTTACGCCTTCAAAGTGAACTAGTATTTTATAAGGGCAGGTAGGCAAGCATGAAGTTCTCCCAGGCACTGAAAGATCCAATTCAGTAGTTGTTCACTAGGTAGCTCCAGAAGAAGTTCTGCCTTTGAGTGTGTAAGACATCAAAAAAGAAAGAAATATCAAGACAGAAATTCAGAAAAGTTTGAAACAAATCCCACCTAGACTCTAGCTACCATTTGTCTCAAACAGAAACCGAAACCTGTTAGTACTAACACAAACCAATGGAAGAAATATGGATCAAATTGCTTGGTCGTTTGGCATGTACATGTCTAAAGATTAGGGCAGTATTCTTGCAATTTGCTCAGCTTAGACTAGGAATATGAGATCCACAACCAAGATTGCTTGCCCTTTTTTTGCATGCTTTCTATAGCCACGATTCTAATTTTCCTTCATTGCGTGTGATTTAACACGACAAACAGAAAGAAAAACCAGCCACTACAAGTTACCATAAGTTAAAAAAGGAAAGCATCAGAAGAACTACTTTTTAAGTACCTTTATTTGGTCTCCTTCAAAAAACAATGAGTGTCGATAAATGTCAGATGCCATTGAGTCCATTATTAGCTTGAAAACCTTTTTCCTCATATTTGTTTTCAGGCCAACCATCTTCCCTGAAGCATAAATTCTCTTGATCCCCAAATCTGCTGCCATTCTCCTCACATAGAGCTTCTTCAATAGGACTTCCATTGAATAAGGCTCTTTTCCATACTGGCAACGAAGGCTCTCTGTAAATTGCATCAGACTCCATATATCTTTCTCTGCAGCTTTCTCAGCCTCATGAATAATTTCCATGGGATTCTCCAGATGATTTATGTACTCAGAAGGGAGATGAGGGTTTATACTCAAATCAATCTGGATTAAGGCAAAAATAAATAAAATGGAAATTTTTGCAAAGTTCTTCTAACAATGTTTCAGAAATCAAGTTAACTCTTTAACGGTGTTAGTTTGTCATACATGCACTGACGAAGGTTCTGTGCTTATGTCTTTAGATTTGCCACCATCTGAGCTTGATATATTTCTTATCCTCAATAAAGGTTATCCGACTATCTCATTTTATGCCTTATCACTCTGCATCTCTTCAGCATACTACCTTTATTTTTACCTTGTCATCTTAGTCTATAGACAATTGCTGAAACTTTGGCTCATTATAAATACCATGCTACTAAAGGGGATGCAGCTTTTTATTTGAATGCTATGATGGTAGATGAGCTTTCACTGTTAAAATCCAAATTTTTGTTAATTAAGGTCCAATTGCTATGAGTAAACACAAGTTCCAACTTACTGTACATAGTGTATTATAAAGTTTTAATTTAATTTATCAATATTTATACCTACTTGTGTATGGTCAACTACATAGTGAATGGGATTAAGTTTGACATTATAAATGATCAACAAATAATATATTATTTCTGTTTTTGTGTACTTGTGTGCTGATGCGTATGTCCGTGTTGCACATGTACTAGTAACTACGGACTAACATGTCCAGATTATTGAGCTGGTGGAGAATCTTGTGATCATCCTACTGACTAATTGGTGGAGATTCTTTAATTTCATTTCCTGATGTCAATCTCATGGATATGTAGCTTGCACCTAATTGATACAGTCAACCTGTATCCAAGATGGGAAAAGCTGAAGATGATGAACTCTGTACAAGTTAACATTCTGAATATAATATAGGTACCCATATCAAGAAAGGTCAAAAATCTCTTTTCTTTTCATCATAAATTCTTCTATCATATACCAGAGAATAATGAAGTACCTGGACTGAATTGTAAGGAATCGAAATTATGCGGTTCTCTTCAACCTGGAACCGAATGCAAAAAATACAATGGGCAGTAAAAGGGCAAAGCAGAAGCAAGCAAGAGCAAATCATTCATTCATAATAAATGAATAAGCTAACTTATATGTTCAACAAATGTGAATAAAATTGTGAATCTGGTATGCTTCATAGATAATGGAATCATTAATCCAGCATTCTTCAGCGATTGAAAGCACAATTAAGACTCAAAATGAAAACAGGACAGTGCTCGTAATTGATAGTGCTCCTTCCTCACAACAAAGTTGATAATGAAGCATACCTTGGATAAACTATCAAAAAGCATTTCAAAGAATAGATCAATGCCAACATTGCCAATGTCCCCAGTTTGTTGTTCACCAAATATCGTACCAAATCCTCTGATAGCCATGTCTCTCTCTGCAAGCTGAAAACCTTGGCCAAGTTCTCGACATTCTTCAAGTGCTGTAAGTCTTTCCTGATATGTCAATACCTCATCAAAATCACTATTACCATCATTAATTATAGGATGAGGAAAAATTATGCTTAAAAGCACCAATTAAATAAGTGGAGTTTGATGATTTCATTGCACCACATACTCGTGCTTGATCAGACAACAGTGACTTGTCAGGATAAAATAGGTATGCATGAGCTTCTTTATCTGCACGACCCACTCTTCCTCGCAACTATACAATTAAATAAAAATAGAAATTAAAACAAAATTTGATTCAAATATCTTCTGTAAAGATCACCTTAGTAAGTTATGAAGTCATGACCAATATAAGGGAGATAATAAGGGAAAACCGAAATCTGCTCAAAATAATCTTCCACTATTATGTACAAAAGACATGATAATTAAAAGAACCAAGAAATTTGAAACAAACAAATTCTATAAAGGTTCAGATGTCACCAGTCTTGGAAGAGTAAAAAATAAAAAAAAACCAAAAAAAGTGTTTGGTTGATCGTAAGGTTTTTAATATAATGGAATGATTTATAATGAAATGGAATGTAAGTGGATGTAATATTAGAAAATCGTTGTTTGAGAATGATGGAGTGGTTCATATATAGTGAAATGTTATTTGGAAGAAGGGATTCATAATGTAATATAGTGAAATGTTGTTTATCATTTTACATTCTAACCTAAACTCTCCAAATCGGAGGTAACTTATTTTTACTATTTAGGATGGAATGAGATGTAATGTGAAACCCTTCCTTTTATCCTATTACATTTCATTCCATTATAAACCCTCCTCCCAAATATAGAAAACTATTATATTCCATTCTATTCCATTAATAACCACCCAACCAAACATAGCCTTACTAACTTGTCATCTTTGCAATTAGTTAGAAATACAAGAAAGAATGAAACCTGATACAGTTGCGCCATGCCAAATTGTTGAACATCCTGAATAATGTTGGTGTTTGCATTTTGAATGTCAAGCCCACTTTCTACAATGTTAGTGCAAATGAGTATCCTAATATCACCTCTGGCAAATTTCTCCATCGTATCCTCAAGTTGTTTCGAGTATTGCTTCACAAATAAAAACATGCCAAAATGAGTTTTAAACCTGAAATGAGGTTGGTATAAATTGGAAGGGTAATCATTGAAACTTCAAATAAAATGTTAACAAATATTAATCCATAGGACACCCACCAACATATAATAGTGCTAAGCAACACATTAAAGTCTATATGGAAAATAAATGCTCTGGCTTGGGAAAGATAATATAACCATATCCCTAGTAGTTAAAATTTGGTGTCATAAGCGCTGGAATTGACAGTATCATATCAGAAAATGTTATGGCTAATAATAATGGAAAAGACACTGAAAGAGATAAGAAGTGCATAATCAAGATTTCTGATAGAGGTAACTGTGGAGATTGTATTATTTACATATATGATAAGAGTTACAGCTATAGATTCCTCCTGAGAAATCTTCCCAGGCCAATACACTAGACAATGATCAATCGATATCCACCCCTTTTTACTAAGTTCAGACCATATACCCTGCACTCTACACAATCTGTCTCTCTCCATAACAAACTCCCAACAGATTGCCTAACAAACCTGCCTATGTGGCCATGGTACTTTTTCCCATCTTACCCCTACGAATGTAGGTTTGGATGGACTTAGGCTGTTGCACTATGGGCTGGGATTGAGTACTAACAATTCCCTCCTCCTCAATAGGCACCTTGTCCTCAAGGTGAAGAGAAGGAAACTACCCTTTGATGTAATCTGCATCCTCCCAAGTTGCTTCTTCTGCTGGCTTGTCCCTCCAACGAACAAGCCACTGGAGAGTGTTGCTGCCCTTAGATTGAATCAGGCGTGAGGCTAAGATGGCTTCTGGTTCAACTAAGTCCTCATGATCCATTTCTAGCCCATTAGGAAGAGCATGTTCAACAGAGTGGTCACCTACAGCTTTCTTTAACTGAGAAACATGGAAAACCGGGTGGACTTTGGATGCTTGAGGAAGTTGGAGCTGATAAGCAACTTGTCCGACCTTTTTAATAATCTGGAAAGGGCCATAATAACGAGCTGAGAGCTTGGGGCATATCCTTCGTGCAACAGAAGATTGGCTATGTGGTCGCAGTTTCACAAACACCAAATCTTCCTCTTGAAAATGTACTTCCCTCCTATGACTGTCTGCAGCCCTTTTCATCATAACTTGGGCACGACAGAGGTTGTGCTTGAGCTGTCTCAAAGCCTCATCTCTATCAATCAAAGCTAACTCCACGGATTCCACCTGAGTTTCCCCTTGAGAAAAGTGAAGGAGGGTAGGAGGTAGACGGCCATAGACAACTTCGAAGGGAGTTTTCCCGGATGAAACATGAAAACTAGTGTTATACCAGTATTCAGCCCAAGCTATCCAATAGGACCAGTTCTTAGGTTGTTCAGAGGAAAAACAGTGAAGATAAGTTTCAAGACACCGGTTTAGAACTTCCGTTTGGCCATCCGTTTGCGGATGGTAGGAGGAACTCATCTTTAGTGTTGTTCCTTGTAGTTTAAACAGCTCCTTCCAAAAATTACTAGTGAAGAGTGGGTCTCTATCACTCAATATAGAACGAGGAAGGCCATGTAACCTTAATACCTCACGGGTGAAAGCTTCAGCCACTATTTTAGCAGTGAAAGGGTGCTTGAGGAGTAAGAAATGGGCATATTTGGATAGGCGATCCACTACCACCAAGATGGCTTCAAAACCGCGAGATTTAGGAAGTCCTGTAATAAAGTCCATGGAGACTTCATCCCAAATCAACTGAGGTATGGGTAGGGGTTGCAAAAGGCCAGCAGGGATCATGGCCAGATATTTATTCTTTTGGCAAACAATACACTCACGTAATACTGCTGAATGGAAGATTTCATGCCCAACCAAAACAATCCAGAAGCTAACCTTTTATAAGTCTTGAGGAAACCTGAATGCCCTCCTGAAGGTGAAGCATGGAACTCATGCAAAAATTGAGGGATAAGCACTGAAGTTGCTGAAATGACTAATCTGTTTTTGTAGAACAATAGGCCATCTCTGAAATGATAACCAGGTTTAGAATGTGAATTTCGCTGGAGGGCTGTGATGATTAGTTGTAGCTGGTCATCTTCCTTGAGTTCTTGACGTACAACATCCATATCTAGCCAAAACGGAGCTGAAATACCTAAAAGTAGCAATCTGTCTTCTTCCACCCTGGAAAGTGCATCTGTTGGCCCATTTTGTTTGCCAGGTTTATAGATTACTTCGAAGTCTAACCCCAACAGCTTGGCTTGCCAACATTTTTGGTCTATAGAAGGAATCCGTTGGTCCAATAAGTGCTTCAAGCTCTTATGGTCGGTGTAAACCTTGAAATGCCTCCCAATTAGGAAATATTTCCAGTGCTGTATAGCCATTACCACTGCCATAACTTCCTTTTCATAAACTGATTTAGAAAACGTTGATTCAGCAAAGGCCTTGCTAAAATATGCTAGTGGGCCACCCTCTTGAATTAAAACAGCACCTAATCCTCTACCCAAAGCATCACATTCAAGGGAAAACTCCTTGGAGAAATCCGGTAGAGCAAGAATGGGAGATGAAGTCATCCCCTTCTTCAATTCATCAAAAGCCATTTGGGACTCCCTACTCCAGTTGAAACCATCTTTCTTGGTAAGGTCAGTAAGAGGCTTAGCAATTTTACCATAATCTTTAACGAACTTCCGATAATACCCGGTGAGACCAAGAAATCCCCGAACTCCCTTGACATTCTTAGGAATAGGCCACTCTAGGACACTTTGAATCTTTGATGGGTCCATTGCTACCCCTTCACCAGAAATAATGTGGCCCAAATAATCCACAGACCTTTGGCCGAAGACACATTTTTTCTGATTTGCCAATAACCCATTGTCAAGTAGTAATTTCAGCACACAAGCTAAATGCTCCAAGTGTTGCTCCCAACTGGAACTATAAACCAGAATATCGTCAAAAAATACTAAAACGAACTTTCGTAATAAGGGTTTAAAAATCCAATTCACTGTGGATTGGAAAGTAGCAGGAGCATTCATGAGACCGAAGGGCATCACTAGGTACTCATAATGCCCCTCATGCGTACGGAACCCCGTTTTATAAGTGTCCTCCTCCCGGACCCTGATTTGATGAAATCCCGGTCGTAGATCAACTTTAGAAAAGTATCTAGCCCCATGTAATTCCTCCATCAACTCATCCACTACTGGAATTGGGAACTTGTCAGGTATGGTGAGCTTATTTAAAGCTCAGTAGTCGACGCACATTCTCCAAAAGCCGTCTTTCTTTTTGACAAGGATAACTGGGCTTGAAAATGGGCTTATACTATGCCGGATAACCCCTGTTTCGAGCAATTTCCAGATCTGCCTCTCAATTTCATCCTTGTGGTGGTGTGCATGTCTATATGGACGAACATTCACTGGTACCACCCCCTCCTTTAAGTTAATAGCATGATCATGAACCCTCCTAGGTAGGAGGCCCTTAGGTTCTAGAAAAACTGACCCAAACTTAGACAAAACAGTCTGCAACTCCTTCAGCTGGTCTACTTCCAAGGTGCTCCTTTCTTTAGTTAAGGATCCCCCAATTCGCATCGACCATAACAACCCTTCCACTTCCAGATTTTGATATTTTAAAATATGTTGTAGAGCATGAGGGGAAGAGGCCTTCATGTTAATCCCTTGCAAGGTGAACTCCATTCCTCTTCGATCAAAAGAATATACATCTTCCTCCAATCAACCTTCACCACCCCTAAAGTTTCCAGCCATGCCACACCTAGGATTAAATCAGGCCCTCCAGTATCAAAAACATAAGCATTCACGGTGAAGTCTTCCCCATTCAGTTCTAACTTTATCTCATTACAGATTCCTTGTGAAAAAGAGCGGTGACCATCTCCTAACCAAACTCCAAATGTCCTAGTTGGAGTAACAGTAATTCCCATAGTCTCCACCAACCTGCTGGACACAAAATTATGACTAGCCCCGCTATCAACCAAAATAACAACAGGCATTTCCCATAGTCTCCACCAACCTTCACGTCATTTTTAATAGTTCCCCCTGCATGATACGGCTAAGCTAGGCGAAACGTGTTGGAATTTCCTGTACGGGGCCCAACGTTTGCATGAAACCCGTCTAGTTTTCTCCTTCCCTCCCATGGCCGAATCATACCCTCACCCACTAATTCCCTTTCAACCTTCCTTGCGATTGAAAGGAGTCGAACCCGAGTTGGGGGTCGTGGGTTCTGACCCTGTTAGGTATTTCTTCTCGTAGAACCCCCAGAAAATAGCTCATATACCACTCTTCCGAGAAATGGCCTATTTGAGACGCCACCTTCTCAAAATCGTCAATATAGCCGTCTACTGAACCCTTCTGAAATATCGATTTTAGTTGTTCAATCGGGTCTCCCTCATCCCTGCCTCCATAACGATCGAACAGTGAGCGTTTGAAGCGCTCCCAAGTCATACATGGTTCTAGCTCCCGTAAATTCATGAACCAATAGAGAGTCGACCCCTCCATGCAAATCTGAACCATGGGTATACGAAGCTCAGTAGGGATTTCATGAATCAAAAAATACGATTCTGCTCTCGTAACCCAAGCGAAAGGATCATCCCCGTGAAAAGCAGGGAGATCGACCCTACGTGCAACGTTCCTATACTCCTCCCATGCACGTTCTGCGACCACCGAAGGAGTGTGGTCACCCTGTCGGCGTTGCCCAGCTCCCATCTGTCCACCAGTAGGCCTATCGTTGCCGGCAGTAATCGAAGAGAAGTGTGCGGGTCTATCGCCACCTGCTGAGGATGACGCATTATGGGTAAACGCCGATGGTTCTTCACCCACTTTCTGTTTCTGCGAGTTCCTAGCCATCAAGGATAAAAATCCATCCTTCATTTCCGACTGTAGCAGACTTTGTGACTTGGCCAGTGTGGCCATCAAGGTACTCATCTGTGATCGAAGGTCCTTTAGCGTGGCATCGTGCGACTTCACCATTGCTTCTTGAGCCGACAGTGATGTTTCTTTTCTCCTAAGAGACGCTTCTACAGCAGACACTCTACCCTCCATTCATGTTTGCATACAATCTTCACCCTCTTGGTCTCTCAACGAAAGCACCAATTGATAGAGATAACTGTGGAGATTGTATTATTTACGTATATAATAAGAGTTACAGCTATAGATTCCTCCTGAGAAATCTTCCCAAGCCAATACACTAGACAATGATCAATCGATATCCCCCCCCCCTTTTTCCTAAGTTCAGACCATATACCCTGCACTTTACACAATCTCTCTCTCTCCATAACAAACTCCCAACAGATTGCCTAACAAACCTGCCTATGTGGGCATGGTACTTTTCCCCATCTTACCCCTACGAATGTAGGTTTGGATGGGCTTAGGCTGTTGCACTATGGGCTGGGATTGAGTACTAACAATTTCTAATACGTAAAATTCAGCAAAGCACAGCCCAAAAAGCGTGTGGTCAGATTAAAAATACAAAGTTCAGAATGCAGCAAAATGTCAATTGATACATGTAGTTTCCTATTTCAGATTTACGCCCACTAATAGATAGCAGCTCATTGGATGTGTAACATACTGAGGTTATTAGAAAGTACCTTCCCATGGGCCACAGCTATCTCAACATCTGGAAGAGACTCCTCAAGGAAATCCCTCACTTCCTCAATTCCTGCATGCATTTATAAAGGGAAAATCATATAATAAAGATCAGGTATAGATCATCTTTGGATGTAATATTGGAAGGAAAACCGTTAGTAATTATAAAGCAGATCTGAGTTATTCCAAAGTTTTACTTGTTGGGAGTGGAACAAGGAACCTGTTTTATATAGTTCATCAATGATAAAACTGATTGCAACTCTTTCTGGGATAACATACTCTTTAAGTTTCTAAAGCCTGGGTACAATGCATGATCATGTACCAGAACAAGATACATAAATATAACCACTAGAATACATAAGCCATATCAATCTTCAGCTACAAATTCAAATGGAAAAGAGATACCAAGCTTTCAACTGTACACACCTTTAATACGAGGCAACACATAAAACACTTGGCCTCCACGATCCAGCTCATATTTGATTGCTGATATTATCTTTTCTTTACTATATCCTGAAAGGTGGGTTTTTATAGGAACCCTTTCTGGAGGTGGAGTTGAAATTAAACTGAAAATTACATTTCAACTTTATCAATGGTAAGACCAGAAAATTGAACTTTCAATGGACAATAACTTCTTAGAGTTAGATATTTAACATGGCCATGGAAGTAGTTTTTAGGCTTAAAGATGTAAAGGATATGCCATGCATGGTCTAGCCATTGAAGTGGACTGGCCTTGCACACCACCTGCACCTTACAAGAATAAAACCCAGAACCCTCCATGGGCCACAATCCATACAAAGCCATTTTAGAGAGACATGCTCACGTGGTACTCCCAGCACAAGCATGGCTAGGACAACTTAACCCAATTTTTCTTTAGGAGACAAGTTTCAACAGGAAATGGGCATATAAGTAGTACAATCTACATTTATTGAGTAACAAATGACTTTAGTACTTCCTAGTTGTCCCATAAGAATAAGTTAAATCATAGAATAATTCCAAACAACCATAGAAGAACAATTCAATGATTTCGATCACACTAAATATTAAAAATAATTAATGTGCTGACTCCAGATAGCAAATCCATAAGACCATAGATCTAAAATTAAACTGCAAATAAAATTGTCTTGATATTAAAAATTAAAAAATATAGAGAAGAATATTACTAAAAGAATGGTCTCTATGAGCCCATGTTGTTCATTTTGGGTCATGATATGCTAGCCATGGATCATAGCATGCTTGTAGCCTACCATGGTCCAAGGACCCTAACATACCTAGCACATACAAGTGGCAACTAAGCATAGCCCTAATTCTTGTTAGGCTATATGATCCTTTTGAGGTCATTGAATTTAAAAAGAATGACAATGGGAAAAGCATCTAGTCCTAAAGTTTTCAGTTTTAACTTTTACAAATTAATCTATAAACTTTTAACTTTTAGCAATCAAGTCAGGAAGCCTCCTAAAACATGCTAATAAGAATAAGGTGTCAATAGTTTAGTAGGTCATTAATGAACTGACATGTTTAAGGTTCATAAATCATGCATCTAAAACTTCTAAAAATTGACTATCTCCTACAGACTTTATTTTTCTTAAGATAAATATTTCCTTCATGGATAAAATGGTGAAACAAGTTAGTTGTCTTAGGTATAATACCTTGCATCACGAAATCCAGTCAATGCTAAATAAAAAGTGCGTGGAATTGGTGTTGCTGAGAGAGTAAGGACATCAACTGAAGTTTTGAAAGATGCTATCTTTTCCTTCTGCTTGACACCAAACCTCTGTCAAGCAAATAAGTATTAGAAAATCAAGTTAAAGACAATATCGTATAGCTTTATGGAAAAAGGTAATGTCTTGTTGCTTTCCAACATGCATCCAGTCATAGCATACAGTGTGGTGTATAGAAAAACCTTGTCAAGCCACAGCTGTGATAGCTTGTTAGGATATGTTTGCATACATCCATGCATGTCCAAATTTCTATAGGCATTAGACTACTTGCATATTTAACCATATTACAAGTCATAGTAGTTAATAGCGGGCGATAGCGGCGCTATCGCGGCGGAGCGGAGCGGCTCCGCTACAGAAACCTTGTAGCGGAGCGGTTTCGTGTAGCGGGTAACGCGGC
>JANPWT010000006.1:26155137-26176318 GCA_024678245.1 Erythroxylum densum
CTCTGTCTCTGAACTTATTGGTGTATTGTATTCAATTGTTTTCCATGCTAAACCTCTGTTGAAGCTTATATATATATGTGTGTGACAGTGTGTGTAGAAAGCTTATATGTGTGTGTAGAAATAGCGGCCGCTCCGCTATCCGCTATTCCGCTATAGCGTTTTCGGAGTCGGCCGCTCCGCGCCGCTATCCGCTATTAACTACTATGTTACAAGTGTACAAATAGCAGCACATACCAACTATCTATATATATGTCCATGTTATACAAGAGAGTGGAAATGTGGTGAGATCTCCTATCATTGGGTGGTAACAAAGTAAATCACTTCATCATTCTTAAAATATTGTCATTAAAATAGACCAAACATTAATGTTCGAAGTATAAGCACAGTAAACAATGCATGTCAACTTGACATTATATTGCAAGTCTTAGATTAGTTGCAAAGATAAGATAAAGCCTACTGAATGTAAATTCTCCACCTTGTTTAGTTGGCAGTAATAACAACTAATAATGAAGTCCTTGAGAAAGCTTCATACCTTTTTAATATAAATTCTCATCTCCTTCATGAGTTTGGTTGTGAACTCTTATCACTACTATAAAAATTGAAGGGGAGGGCAAGGGGAGCAGGGAGGTAAACAATTTTGTTTTGAAATAGAATTAGAATATCCTTGATGCCACATTCACTATCCCTCGAACCTCTCTCAATCAACATGTACACCTGTTGCAACTTTGTAGAATTTTATAGCTGTCGAGATATATATTAGCTATAAATACTATTATTATTTCATAGATATTATGGATGTTAATATCCCTTGATTTGAGGGATATTTGGTTGTTAATCGTATCCCTTGATTTGAGGGATTTTTAAGATTTTCTCTATTTCTAGATTAGGTAGTTTCCTATTCTGTATCTAAGACTTACTGTATATATTATGATGCATTGTAACCCAAAAAAGCAAGAGAGCAATAAAGAAATTTTTCCTCTCAATCTTCTTCAACATGGTATCAGAGCCCTAGGGTTTCTTTGTCAAAAACCTGCCGCTATACAACCTTCATTGCTGTCAGTTTTTCTCTAGTTTTCACAGCCTTAATTGCTGTAATTTTTACAAAGTCTTCTGTTTTTTAAACCATCTATTCCTTCACTACGTCTACAATCGAAACTTCCATCTGAGAGGAGGTAAATTCTGTCCCAAAAACTGGTGAGTTACAAAACATTAGAGCTTCCTATCGACTCAATGGAAAAAAAACTATCTGAAGTGGTCTCAATTCATTTGTACCCTAAAGGGTAAAGGAAGACTTAGCCATATCACAGGAAATGGACCAGAAAAGCAAGACCCAGCATTTGAAGCATGGGATGAAGAGGATTCAATGATTATGTCGTGGCTTTGGGATTCGATGGATCCTACCATTAGTGAAACCTACATGTTTGTTGCTTCTACAAAGGAGATTTGGGAGTTTATCCGGCATAACTATTCAAAGGATCATGTGCAGTCAGAATTTATGAGGTAAAAATCAAAACTGGAGCAGCAAAACAAGGAGATGCCAATTTTCTGCAGAATTTATGGCGGGAACTTGATTATTATTGAGTATTTGAGATGAAGTGTGCAGAGGAAGCTGCAATCCTAATGAGTTTTATTGAGAAAGATCGGGTGTATGATTTTTTGGCTGGTTTGAACCCAAAATTTGACCAGGTAAGAGTCCAAATTATTGGTAAAGAAGAGATGTCATCATTGGAAGAGGCGATCTCGTTAATTAGAGCTAAGGAGAGTAGAAGAAACATCATGCTCGAAGTTCCAACAACTGAAGGGACTGCACTAGCAACAAAAGGAGATCAACAGGAGAGAGGGAGGACTAACAAAAATCCTCAGTTGAAGGATAACAAAGACAACCTGTGGTGTACATATTGCAAAAAGCCGAGACATATCAAAGAAAGATGTTGGAAAATAAATGGTAAACCACCAAGTCATGAGTGAGGAAACTGTGGAGGGCAACCAAGGTTCCAACAAAGAAATCAACCTCAAGCTCACTCAATAGAACAATTCAATGAGGAAGTAAAGGTGGATAGTAGCGGATTCAGCAGTGAGAACATAGAAAAACTAAAAAACTTGCTAGATTCCCATGAAAAACCACCTGGGGCTTGTTCATTGGCTCTCTCAGGCAAGTCTTCATTCTCTCATATTTGATCAAAGAGCAAAATTTGACAGTAAGACATTGCCACAAGCAACCCTAGCTACATAATTGGAGGTGACATATAGGCTTGGGCCCAACTTGAACCGACTCAAAGTCAATAGGCTTCACTCGAGTTGATCAGGTTTTGGGTGTAACTTAGGCTTTTCTTTGAAATTTCAGGTTTCAAGTTGGGCTTAGATTTGGGTTGCCTAGCAAGCCGACCTGACCTGACCTGACCCTACTCAAAGTTCGAAAGTTTAAAGTAAAAATGACGTCGTTGTTTTCCAAATTTTAAATTAAAAAAATCCATCCGTATGCATCAGGCGAGTTCGGGCCCTTCCCTAGGCATAGTTCATCGACAGCCTTATTCGTTTTCTCTGAGTTGGCTCAATATGAAAATTAAAGCCTAACAATTTGTTGATCCAACATTGTTGCGAAGAGGTAGTTCTCTTTTGTTTCAATAGGAATTTTAGGTTGTAGTAATCAATTTTCATAAGAAATGCCTCCCTTATAGGTAGGAGCATCAGTGGTGCACTGCCTTGATCAAACCAATTAGTTCACAGTTGTAAGCAGGAAGGTCAAAGCACCAATCTGCCAATTTCTTGTTGGAAAAGGCAATGGAATGGCCCACCTATTGCAAGATAGCCCCTATATCATATCCAGAGGCATCAAATCCCACCATAAAATCTAAAGAAAAATTGGGTAGTTTTAAGACAAGAGTAGCTACGAGTGCTTTCTTCAAAATTGGAAAGCAATGACTACTTTTGTGTTCCAGCAAAGATTATGCTTCTTGAGAAGATTGGTGAGGTGTCGTGATCTCACCATAATTTTTGATGAACTACCTATAGTATCCAATCAACACAAGAAAACCATGTAGGAGTTTAGCTTTTTGCAGTTTAAGTCACTCTGTTACTGGTTGAATTTTGTTGGGGTCTATCGACACACCTGCACTAGTGACAATTTGTACAAAATATATTACATTGGTATGATCAAAGGAGCATTTGGACTTCTTCAAAAACAGTTGGTGAGAGCGTAAGAGATCAAAAATTATTCGAATATGATGGTGTCCCACCCAAGTCTTACTATAAACTAGAATGTCATAAAAATATCCTAGGACAAACTTATAGAGGTATGCTTGGAATACCTCATTCATGAGAGCTTAGGAGGGGGAAGAGGCATTACTTAGGCTGAATGGCATCGCACCATAATTTCAAAGTTGTAATGGTTACAAAAGGCAATCTTCTCAATGTTCGAGGAATCCATAAGCATTTGATGATACCAGAGCAAAGGTCAAGTTTGGTGAAGTACTTGGAGCCATGAATTTCATCTGGTAACTCATCCACCATAGGAATTAGAAACTTGTACTTCATTGTTTTTCCATTAAGCTCTCTGTGGTCTACATAAAAACGTCATGATCCATCATATTTCTTTACAGTGAAATTGGCAAGGAAAAAAGGAATTGTCTAGGAAGAATAATTCCCTAGTTAAAAGTCTTCACATCGCTTCCCTATTTCCTCTTTTCACAAGAATGGATAAAGACAAGGCCTTACCACTGCATGACCCATTTCTGGTGACAAGGGAATGCGGGTAGTGTTTTGTGTGGGTGGTGGTGGTCCTTTTGGTTCCCAAAACAAAACTTGATACTCCACAAGTAACTTCTTTAGTGCCACATGAGAACTTATTGAATTTTGAATAGAAAACACCTTAAGCACAACTTTCATACTTTCCCCTCTCCATGTCACGTTATTCTCGTTGAGCCAAAATGACATTCTTAAGGAAGAAAAATAACACACAATTGCACCAAACATGCAATCAATTCACACCTAACACCTAGACAATCTAATGGTATCATATACAAATCAACACAAAAAGAGTTAGAATAAACCTGTAAGCACGCCCCTTCACACATGCTGGGACTTGGATTTTTTTTTTCACCATTTGCTACAGAGAGTTTAAGACCTGACTGGTTTTAGTAAGGCAGACCAAGCTGATGTCCTAATCCATTTACATAATTATATGTGTTTTCAAAATTCACCAAAACTAGAACCTGTTGCCCAATGCCTTAATCTACATAGTTTGCACTTTTCAACCTATAATTACATCGAGAGAAACCTCAGGCTCTAAGGATGCGATTATTCTATCCTCATCTTCACCTTGTTTGATGTCCAATAATTCCAACCAAAAAAGGCGTTTGCATTTGTGGTCACTTATGTATGCCTTCTATCTTCTGTTTTAGCTTGATTTAGATAGGTGATAAAGGCCGGTTGGTGCATTTTTCCAACTAACTCCATATTGGCATTCTGCCTTGTTCCCTGACTTCTTGCAATAATCTAAATCTATTTCGATGTTATCTACCTGTAATTGTCGCATTTCACTTTCTTGAGCGGTAGCTTCCTCTTGAACATCGTAGCAAGGCTCATGGTTGCCATCAAATTTATAGGTTGAAGAATTTCCACATCAAGGCGAATGGATTTAGACAGCCCCATTGCGAAAATATCCATTTGCTAACTATTTTAGGTACTACTTTAGGTAATACACAATAATTGGGATTTAAACCCCTTTATTATTGGACTTAACTAGGAAATAAAAGACATAATCATAATAGAATTTCAGAATATTTTGTGAAACAATTTTGCAACATAATTAGTTGATATCATCTTAATTATTGCTTAATTTATGGGCTCTTAATTGCAGGCCTGAATCCTGTCATTCTTGTCTTGATTCTGTTTTACCCTATCATCCTTCTTTCCTTTGTGAGCTTAGCCTTTCCACTTGACCTATTTTATCTTCTTCCATAATGCTTGCCCTAAATCAAATATTTTGATATAGCAACAAAAAGAAAAATAAAAGATCTTTCCTATATAACGGTTAATAGTTATGTTAATTTTTTTACATATTTTCTATTTAAAAATAGAAAAGTCGAATTTAGAAGTAGAAGTATAATTTAGAAGTAACATAGTTAAATATATATATATTTAGAAATACTTTGTGTTCCCACTACTTTTTTCTAGTAGGGCTTCTCCTATTCAAGGGCAATATGTAAAGAAACTAGAATATATACTATATTGATTACTAAGAAACAATTTGATCTCTTTATAGGTGGGGTACTTTTATAGTCCTCTCCTCTCTTTGATGTATATTACACTCTTATTCTCAATTATTTCCTTTTGGGGCTCCTAAAATTAACAATTAAAAGTCTAAATCAGTGGAAATTCCCAAATTGTAACATGATATAACAATATAAGAGCATAAATTCCTCATTGATCATAACTAATTGCATTTATATGGTAAGTATATGGTTCATTCTGACATCAGTACATACTCTACTACAGTAAGTAAGTAGAACAAGATTCAATCTGAAGAGCCAAACACGTCAATTAATCTCAGGCAAAATTGGACAACCCTTATACCTTGTATGCTGCCAGTAAGTGGGGCGTATTGATTTCAAGCTCTCATCCAACAGCCACCTAAGTAATCATATTTACACTTTGTGTATTTCTAAAGACCATCATATAAACAAACATAAACCACACAAGAATGCAATATGTACTTGTATTCAAATCCCTAGCCCGGCAAAATGAAATGACCCAGAACTTAACAAGTATCACATTAAGAAGGAGAAGATTCATCACAATCAAGAGAAACATGGTTTTGGGGACCAACCTGTTCCTCATCAACAACAAGAAGGCCAAGATTGCTATATACGACACGACTTCCAAGAAGTGAGTGAGTTCCCACAATAATGTCTAAGTTACCATTTTTAATCATTTCCAGACTTTTCTCTTTCTCTGTTTTGGTCTGCAGTAACAACAGCTAGCATCATTTAAGGCCAAATTATAGTAGCATGTTTTTCAAAATTAAAGCATTTTCAGAAATCAAATGCTAAGCAAAACATTTTCTTGGACCTTCATAACATTACAGTATTAAAATGTTCTCAAGACTAACTAGCTAACATAACTGTAGTGCAATTCTTTTCATGGATTGCCATTGGTCCAATACGAAATAACCAGACCATTAAAAACAAAGAGAAGACCCTACCTGAAACCGACTAAGAAGCCCAATATTAATATTTGAATTCTTGGAAAACCGTTCTGAGATAACATCAAAGTGTTGTTTGGCTAAGACAATGGTTGGCGCCAAAATCATAGCTTGTTTTCCTGCAGAAACTACACAAAAAATGGCACGTAGAGCAACTTCTGTTTTCCCAAATCCGACATCTCCACAAATTAAACGGTCCATTGGAGTCTCTCTCTCAGTCAAATCCCTCTCAACATCATTGAAAGCCTGGAAATAAACACTTAAGTTGTAAGTTATAGCTAGACACAAACAGAAGACACCCTCCAACAAAAATATATATATATATTTCATCTAGATGAAAAAATGGGAAGGATGTATCCTTAAACCTGAAGGAAAAAGTAATTGATATCTTGTATCAGAAATTGAGCATAATCTAAAGTGAAGAAAACTGGGAGTTTAATTAAATCTATGGCTATGGCCTCTCATCCAGTCTAGCATATTTAAGTAAGTCAAGACAACATAATCCTCAACAACAGGAATCCTTCAATCACACAAAGAGAGTAATATACTAAGGCCCTTCTAGAAAGAGTTCGTGAGTGCAAGTGCAACTTTCCACTTTAACTTGACAATGGAATAAAGTTGCTTGTAGAAACCTGTTTTTGATCAGGAGTAGGCTTATAAGGAAATTGTGCAGCAAATTCAGCCATGGCAGGACTCTTTGGGTAGGGAGGTCTTTTTTGTTTTAATCTATGTAAATACAGCTCCATTAAGTCCACAACCATTTTCTGAATTGCAATCTTGCCTTTTGTCTTTCTCCGCTCCCATGCATCAGTATCACTTAATTTGCTCAAAGCTCGAGGCCTTTTGTTTTCATTTGGGCTGAAAAAATAAAATTTGAACTAATAAACCATGACTGCATGAATATACCAAATTTCAAACATGAATATAACATTGACTAAATGTAAATAGTGAAGCCTTGTCCATTTTCAGGTAATGCAGTCAAGTAAAACATGAAAATGACCCAACCTTTTCCCCCCTTTTTCTTCTAATCTCTCAAGTTCTTGTTTTGAACTTTTCTTCCACCCTCCTGGACTTTGTTTCTCTTTTCTTAAATTTCTACACATCCTCAGTTTTGTTCGAGATGGGAATTAAAGTAAGCTGCAGGTTAGAGAAATGACTATTTCGGTGAAATCACTAATCCTAATTTGTGACAAGACGCAAATTTAATCAACTGTCCCATAATTCCACCAATGGACATACAGATCACTAATATCTCGCATATGCATCATCTCATAAACTTTAAGACTCCTCGTCCTGAGAAAACAATCACATATCCTGGACTGAGGGAAAAGAAAGCTAAACTTTTAATCTCAACCACAGCAGTCATGCACATGTAATCTAAGCGATGCGTAAGAGGAAAACCTACAGATTGTAGCGATAAAGTAAGCGAGAAGCTTGCTTAACAGAAAGTTTTGCCATGCCATCCGCATATTCAATGAACACGTACTCAATAGGCTCCGAGGAATCTTTTGGCACATCAAATTTAATCCCAACAAACCTCCCGATTCCAACCTTTTTATGAACAACATAATCCCCAGAACGAAGTGTATAAGGGTCCACCTTATAACTGAAAAACCCACCTTTATTAGCTTCACTATCTCCCTTCAACTTCCGCAATCCTCTCTGCTGCTGCTTCTTCACCAACTGAATGTACTTATCAGCTTCTTCAGAATCCAACGTGGGTCTGGACGCGTCTCTGTTGCTATTGTTGCGTCGGATTGTTTCGTTGAGGACGGAAATGGAATCTTGGTCCATCTGAATCTTTTCTCGACGTTGGCCCAACATTTTGAGGCTAGGTAGTGAAGGGCTTTGAGTGTAGACGGCGTTGATGACTGACAAAGATGAAGACTTGTTCTTGTATCTGTGTTTTCGGAGACGTGGACATTTCGAGGAGAAGAGCTTCCATAGCCGCGGAGAGGAGACAAACTTGGAGACGGGAGGCGTAGGAATATGAAGAGAAGCCATTAATGTCGCTGTAAAGAGAGAAAGCAGAAGCCTTACTCCTAGTTTCAGAAGAATGGAATTTGTAGAGCAACGAAGACTTGGAATTGGGACATCTTGAATTGAATTCTGACAGTAAACAGAAAAAACATGAACGAGAGGTTTTGGTGGGGTTTAGCAGATAACAAAAGCGCAGGTGATGTGATGATGTGGAGAGACGCATTCTTGTTGGATACTTTCACGGTCAAAGATGAATTAGATATTGTGAATGTGATGATGACGATGACGTGGTCACTTCATGAGTCCAATGCTTTAATTGGAAAGTTTCTTTTTTCTTGTTCAATAAATTGCAAACTAAAATTCTATTTCCAATTCCAATGGTTACTTGAGTTCTACAAATTCGCTTTCCACTCAAATCTGTGCAACGAAGTTCAGTTTGTTGGATTCATTGACTTCAGGATAGTAAGGATTCGTTTAAGGATTAATAGATCATAAAATTAGTAAATATTCAATAATGCACACACTAAGAATATTTTTCTTAAGATGTTATAACACATGGATTGGTAACAAAATAAATAATTGATTGATTTAAAATTTAGATTAATTGTTTAATATGATAACTATAACAAAACTCCCAATTACAAACTCTCGAGGATTAGTCTAATTTCATTGTTATATATTAATGATTGCTAATTATTTTAAAATTTTTATTTACTCCAAGATTAAAGGCTAGTAGTTGAAATTTGGGAGTGATTTAAGACTATATCTAATACATCAATTAAATTATACATTTTCACGTTACATCAATTCAATACGTCATATATTAATAGAGTTAATATTAAATATAGGCTTGGCAATTAGGTTGTGCCTTGGCCCATTTAGGGATTACCTTGTCCGAAGTTAACAAGTCAGGTCCAACAAATATAGACAAAACCAAATATGTCATATATTGATAAAGTTATTAAATATAGACTAGGCAATTGGGCCTCTAAAACTCTAGAACAAATACAAAGAGTATGGAAGCCCATAAGTAAACTATTTATGACTAATAAATTTAGTGAACTTATAGGATAGAGCAAATGACCAAAGAGGTAAATATAGTATTTAAGGCAATGTTTGGGAGTTTAGGATGGAATGGAATGGAATGGAATGTCAATTAATGGAACGGAATGAAATGAGTCACTTCATTATTTGAAAGTTTAAATAAAATAAGAGAGGGACTCCTTTGACTATTGTTTGGAAGTGATACTAAAAATGAATGGAATTGAATGACTTGTACGCTTGTAATAAAATATGCATAGTTGCCATGAAACTATTTTAGTAACCCCAAAGCATTTCAAATTGTAGGAGACTTACAGTTTCGCCAGACCTTCTAAAGAAGAAGTTAAGTGCTCTATTTCTTACACTATGCCCAATCAAATACAAAAACTTTCCAACTTGTTCTTCAACTGATGCACGTTGAGTTGGTCGAAGACCACCTTTCCTTTGTAATATATCACACAAATTTAAAAATACTATGGGACCCATCCATACTATAGCACGACATCTTTCTTCATTATCCAAAAGTGTCAATAAAAATTTCTGATTTCTTCACATACAAAAAGTGTCAAGAAGATGAACACAGAAGAATAGTTGATGCTTACCTGATGGAACGAAGACAGATGTCCCTAGTAGCTGTGGAGGAAAACGTTCGTCAATGGAAGAAGTCAGTTGAAGGAGAAACACAATGGACGTAATAACATATAGCCGCGTAGGTATTTGCTGTACTGAGATTGTAATTTCATTAATTTTTTGAGGATATTTTTGTCATTAAATTAGGATTTGGAAGGCAAGTCATGCCATTCTATCCCTAACCCTATAATTTGAGAGGTCACAAAATATTAGATTTTGGATGGCAAAGGATGGCTTCCAAATCCATCAATTGTCATTCCATCCTATTTCAAAATAGACTCCCAAACAATGACCTGAGTCATTTGGGCCATTACATTCCATTCCCTTCCATCCCTCCACCCACATCCAAACATACCCTAAAAGATTAAACCAAATCGACTAATTCAAATATAATAACCAGAAACCAGGTGACTCCCTTGTTTGGTTTATTAAAATAAATCTTATATATAAACCTCATATGGTTAACTAATAAATTGATAAATTTTTAAAATTGGTATTTAAAAAAACGAAAAGAAGTGATTCTGAATCTCCTTTTTCGATCAAACTTTTACAACTTCTTATCTTATTTCAATTAGTTTTTGGTTGTAATAATGTGCACGTATATGATCAAAACTATACTAAAAATTATAAGGAAGGTGCATTTATCATTCTTATAGTATAACTTAGTGAATACGAGTGTAAATTCTATTAGGACTACAAATACTACTGCCAAATGTACTTCTATTATCTAATCTAATAAAACACGATTGAATTAAAAGCAATAATTAATTAAACTAATATAAATACTAAACCAAAACAATGATATAAGACTAAAGTAACTAATAGATAATCAAGGTCCAAATAAACCCCTAAAACCTTTCTATACTTATATGTATATTGATTTAGTGGTTAACCTTAGTTTTTTTTTTTGTAAGTAGGAATTTCAAAGTTTTAACCATATTTATTTTTTTTGTAGGTAGGAATTTCAAAATTTTAACCATATTTTTCTTAAAGAAATAAAACTCTTATCCTTACGTTGATTGATTAAAATTTCTTTTTTTCTAAGAACATATTAATTTGTTCTTTGAATCCATAATAAAATTGGCTTTAACCAAGAAGATTTATATAGTCCTATCTTTAGGATTTCAAGCAACTATTATTATTTATGCCATGAACTATTCATACATATGATATCTCAATTCCTATATATGTTCAAAATTGGATCAGAATGCTAGCATATTTCAATTCAATTATAATAAGAAATAATTCATAATTCATAATTCATAATAAAAACATGGATCTTTTATTAAATCAAGAAACTAATTCAAAATAATAGTTCTAAAGCTTATCCCATCTAGATCTATATCCAAATTTGGTCAATATGAAGGTAAATAAAACAGAAAATAATCAAGAAAGAAAATAAGATAAAAGAAAGCATTCTCGTAGATATTGAAATATTGATATTCTTCAGCTAATTCTTGATGGAATCCCTCCTTTACTCTAAAGTTGCTTTATTATTCTCCCAAGATGCTCTAGTCTAGCTCCTATTGGCCACTTTCTAATCTTGAAAGTTCCTTTTTTATTCACGAAACTTTAAAAAATTCAAAGAGTTTTGTCAAATTTAGTCCAATATAAGCCCCTTTTTTGCCCATAATTTTTTATAACTACAAAAAAACTCTAATTTACGTAAAAATCACCACCAGTACAGGTCACAAATATAGGTTTGTGTTGCAGTATTTTGGCTTAGTAGTTCCTTTATTATGCATCTAAGGGTTCATCTTTAGAATGAAGGCCATTAATATAGGTCTACATTCAAGTCGTGTTCCTCTATATGTCAAGTTATAAAAGAAGCTAAATGGACTAGAGGCTAACATGAGTTAGAACACTAGTTTAGTTTTGATATGTGTTATAAACATAAGTCTATACTCAACCCATGTTCACCCAAAATCTCACTGCAACTTCTCTAACTTAGTTCTAAATTTTTTGAATCCACTCCTTCTTCATTAGGGAGCTAAACAAGCTTGTAAATAAAATATAAACCATACTGAATATTAAATTATATGAAAATTAGTCAAAATTAATCAACACGCTCTCAAAATCACGTTAGAAACAGTCTATTTAGAATGTATCAAGCTTCTCTACAAGAATTTACTTTCCCTCAAACAAATTAATTTCATTACTTAAATAGGTGGTAGCTCTACTAAAAAATTTAATAAATCAATTGCATCAATCAAAACTCTCCATTATTTCATTCAATTGCAAAAGTTCATCAATTTGTTAAGTATTTACTACTTATATCAAATCATACATCAATTCAATTCACTCAACAATCCTTCAAACCTTAACTCAATCAACAAAATTCAACATATTATATAAAGTACATACATATATACTTTTAACTTTCAAACATTTTCATACCTTTTATTTAAAGAAAAGCAAAACAATAACTTTAAATTAGGGAAAAGTCATATAATGTTTCAAAGTGAGAGTAAACATCTTGTCATAAATATTTTCTAATACTAAATTTGATCACCATCTCAATTAAACTAGCATCACGCTTTAACTTTAACTTCAACCTTTTTCATTTGGTTTAAAGCCAATAGAGTGAATTTATTTTATGCTCACTTTTTCACACTTTTTACTAAAAATACTTTAGAAAGAATTCTCTTTTAATTATATGTTAAAATTATAGAAAAAGTATCATAATGCAAATCAAGTATTCATCTGTAAAATTAATAAAGCAAATTAAAATTAACTTAATCATCAGTGTTTATGATTGTTTGCCTAAATCAGTCAAATCATAATAACAGTCAAACTTATAGTGAATTATCTCAATTAAAATTATATCAAGATTAAAAATATTTCTTAGAATTTTTCCTATTAAGTTAATTATAATAAAATTGATAAACAAAAGTAATTAATTCCCTTCTCCACACTGGAGTTATATATTGCCCCAAATGTACAATCATAAAGAACCAAAAAAAATTAGAAAATTAGGAGAAAGATGGAAATTAGGATAACTAGTACTCCCTTAATAATAGAAAGCTCTATAATAGTAGTATGAGAAGTGTGAATTGGCAGTGGGTATCACAAATCAACGAAAAAAACTTTGAAACAAATTTGAATATATGACTTTGAACTACTTTTAACTTAAAAACACACTAAAAAATTTAGATCTTGTAAAAACCTACCAAAACCAAGCTAAAGATCCTAAAAGCTACCAAGTTAAAATAGAAACAACTAAATCATTAGGTTGTCTCCTAAAAATCGCTTGTTTATAAGTTTTTTTGTTGGACTTCTTCTCAAGCTCTTCATCTTAGTTTTTTCTTAATGTATGCTAGTCATTCATTACTTTTTAACACTATTTTTATTATTATATTGCTTGTATTTTGGATAACAATTGAAGGATTTGATACTAAATATGATAAGTGTTGTCATTTTAGGTTTTATTTCTACTTATACATGAAAAAAGCAGCAAAATTGGAGAAGAATTGAACTAAATTGGAGCAATTTTAAAAGAATTAGAGAATGATTACATAACACTATCCTACGTGCCACTATGTTAAGGGTTGTGTTCATTGTTGGTCACTTTTATTTCTCCTATACGCCCTACACATCTCCATGTTGCTCCATAGATGAATAACACAGTACCCTACATAGTCCCGTGTAGGTCCTTATATTTCTGTTGACGATTTTCGGATAATGTTTTAAAGAACACAGCCAGCTACATAAACCAATGTTTGGAGCTGTGTAGCTTGTTAAAAGTTAGGGTTTTAGTTTTTAAAGAAAAACATGAGGAAAAAAAGAGAGAGTTAGTTGGTAAGAAACATTTTATTCTTTTTCAGGCTGTTTGCATTGATTTTGATCAAGATTACATCATTATTTGAGGATAAAGAAGATTTCATTAACAATTCTTTGAAGATTCAAGATTCAAGAAGAATGATTTTTTTGTTTTGTTTTTATCGTAAATGGTTCATGAATATTACATCTCTTCGTTCTCTCTAGCTTCATTATTGCTTGGCCCCTGAAACTTTCTGTTTTTGGAAAGTTATCCTTTGCGACTGTTTTATTACTATCTTAGTATATGCTTTTGGTATGACCCCTTGCAGTGTCTTACCAACATGGAAGGCCAACCTATGTTCATAAAAATAGGGTCCTTAGCATGTTTGAGGTCAACATATGTTCATAAAAAAATGGAAGCTAGATATTAAGTGTTATATAGAAAATATTGATAGCATCCCTATTTAGGTTAATTTTCATAATGTTCCTTCGGTATTTTGAACTATTGAAGGACTTAGTGATGTGTGCTTGATTGTTTATACATTTATTCCATGACACTTATTAATTAATGCTTTGAAATGCTTAGGATATTCATTTTAATTCATATTTGATTTTAGGTACAATTTGGAAGTATAAGACCTAAAATGAGTCCAGATCATACTCCTTAAGCCAACCTATTGATTTCTAAACTCAATTATCCTTGTGGAACAAGAAGGAGACAGATTAGAGTGAGGATTGGATAAGAAATTACAAGAAGAACAATAATTCAGCAAAACCTGTGAGATACACGACTATGTATATACTTATACAGTCCTGTATTCATTCAAAAGATAAATTTTGGTTTACAGGTTAGATACATGGTCATGTATACAATCTTGTATCATCATGAGTTTCACATTTTTTTGACTTATACTATTTGATACACGGTCATATATCAAACCATGTATATGTATAGAAACCTAATTTTTCATATAAATAGAACATTTAGATGACAAAAGAGGGAGAATCAACTTAGGACTTCGTGAAGGGAAGAAAACTTACTCTTTCAAGACCTATGGAGGGCTACGCTTCTCTATTTCAATTCATAGGTGAAATCGACTGCGAGAAGCACGTCTAATTATATCGTCTTTGTTTATCGTTTTCTTTCCCTCTTTAAGGATTGTTTGCATTATTTTATGCTTGTTGAATTGTGTATTGTATAAGGATGATTTGAATACTCTATTGGATTGTTTTCATGTAAACCCATTGCTATTTCGAATATGATACGTAATAGTTGTGTCTGTATTCATTTGTGGCAACAAATGACATTGAATCATTAAAGATACTGTAACATAGGCTAAATAACTAAAACTTGTGTGGTTATTTCTTATATTAATCTATTTTTCTTACTCATAATGTGGCTGTCTAATTAAATATAGAGAGCTCTAGGTTATTTGATAATTAGGTTTATTAAAAAATTGTTTTTTTTATTAAACTCAATCTAAGGAAAAATTGGGGTTGAAAAAGCTTATTGTTAACTTATGATCAATAGTTCTTAGAGAAGTGTGAAAATGATAATGCAATGACATATGTTTATTTGTGTTTAGGCTAAGATTAATATAAGAACTAGATTCTAACACATTCATCATTTCATCACTTTTGACTGTTTTCTATTATTTGCTTTCATAAATTCAATTTTATTTTGTTTTCTAAATTGGATCAAACTAAACACCCCTTTATATATATAAATATAATTTAACAAAGTAATATGATTTAATCTCTGTGGGATCGACCTAAAATTATCACTAGCTATAGTTTTAAGTTTAATTATTTTGTGTAGTATTATGACATGCTATCAATTTTGGCCCCGCTGTTGAGGATTAATATTGATTGCTTTTGTAAATATATTTATTTGTTTTTTTATTTTTGATTAATTTCTTTCCTTTTTTGGTTTAATTACAGTGCATGACATGATCTTCTCATACTAATGAACTGAAATTTGATCCAGAAATTGAAAGAACTCTTCACAAATTGAGAAGAAAAGTTGCCCAAAGTTTCGAGAATCTGTCACCATCTGATAGGAGAATTGATTCTTCACCAAGAATTCACATTACCTTAAATTTGCTTTCTAATTCTTCTAGTGATTCTATTTTTGAAATAGATTCTAACATGACAAAGCAAAATAATGATAATACTCTTAAGCAGTTGATTGCTCCTGATCTTAACCATCATTATGTGTTGATTTTCTTGCTGTTAATATTGCTTTTGAGCTTAAATCTGGTCTACTTCGTCTTTTGTTTACTTTTTGTGGTATGTCAGGTGAAGATTCTCATAAACACCTCAAAATTCTTAAACTTAAAGTTTAAATTCAAACCTTCTTTAACTTGTCAACTCCCATCGCTAAATTTTGTAGAGTTTTCATGCCTTCTTTGATGTCGTTTCATTAACTAATTTTTGAATATTTCTTCATCCAAATCTTGATGGATGATAGTAAATGCACTTTGGTCATTCTTCCTTTGCTTTTGTAAGGCTTCTTTTTTTAGTTTGAGTTAAGCTTTTTTAATCTTGATACTCCATGTAACTTTGTTAACTACTTCCCATACACCTTGAGAATTGAGAATGGGCTTCATCTTAAGCGTCCAATCCTCTGTTTTGAGTTTGGTGAGTTGTAGATAGTAAAAAAAACATAGAGGTTCCTTTTTATGTTATATTTAGCTCTCGTAGAACTTGTAAATAAAAAAAGATACTCATAAATATTTACACACTCACAAAAAAAAAAGAGAACTCTTACAATAAAATTAAGATACTCATAAATATTTACACACTCACAAAAAACAAAAAAAAGAGAACTCTTACAATAAAATTTTGTTCTTTCCTCTCTCCTTATAAAATGAAACATTACATTACTAATGGAGAATTCTAGGTACTAATTAATTTAAAACCACATACTGCTAAAATACAATGAGGGAAACACTTTCAATGATATAATAAAATTTGTATAACTAAAAAATACTACATATTCATATGGATTAGGACAATGTTCCCTACAAGGCTGAGCTTCTGATGAATGGAGATGGATTTATATGGAGGCTTCTATCTATTGACATTGTCATTGCAAATTAGATTTAGAACCAGTTATTTACCTACTATATATTGCCTCGTACAGATTGCAATATTTTTTTTAATTTAAAAAGTGGAGTATGGCATTTAAGAAAAGAAGCTTCCTCCATTTCGTATTTACCAAGAGTAAATGTTAATACCAATAAATAGTAATTGTTTAGCAGTGCAGGGAAAAATAGAGGGTCGTACTATTTGATCAAACAAAGATATGGAACAGTAGGAAGCACAATCGAACAAAGAGACCTCAGGCCTTTGTTTCTCTCTAAACGTAACGTTCAACATTATATATACGAGTCACAGCTAGCTCCCGTATTTTCCTTAGGCATGCAACATAATTACACAATAATGTGAAGCATCCCGATAAGAACTATGCTCCATGTTGCTGGTAACAACAAACCAGATGCAGAATTGTAGTCGGACTCCTTGTTGTTCTTACCAGAACCAACTGCCAACATATATAAGGAAACACAAAATAACACGATTAAGCTCCACAAGCTCAATAGATAAAGATCAATAAGAACGATTAATGGAAAGAGAAGTTAATGCAGTAAGGCACCAGTATTAGTAAGGCACGAGATAGGGTTGAGACGAAGGCCACATCTTCCAGGCAACTGCTGAGCTTCAGTGTTGTCGATGCCAGCCTGCTGAGCCTGTTCAGCACCTTGGTTGCTCATCATTCTACATAAACACTGTGGGTCGGATTCAACCACTCTCTTTAGAGGATCACAACAATTTCTGGGCACGTCCTTTGTCCCATTAAGAAAGTTTAAGCATGGCATAAGCTGGTTTACGCATGAAGTGCTTATTTGGCCACTTCCCTCACTCACCATGCTACCCAACACTAATACAGCTATTGCTAGCATCATATGGAACGACCACAAGCACTTCTCCATGTCTTTTGTTCAATTGCGTCCCTCTATCCTTAAGTTAATCCCAACTTTTCAACGACTTGCCTATATATACTATGAACTCCAAAGGATAGATGAGAGCTGGGGATGACGAGTATCAACCAGGTAGGAGTTGGGTCATCAAATTCGTGTCCTGTGGACTTGACCCTTTTGTCCCTCCTTTTGGTTTTATTTAACTTTTGGACAGGTGAAGCTACTTATTACTTGTTACAACGAAAGCACTGTCACTGCACGTCGATCAAATCTAATTTCGAATGGTCAAATAATATTTTAATTATTAAGATGCAAGTTATTATATCTTATTATTTAATTTTAAATATTATTTAATAATTAAACCTGGTTGTGTTTACATGAAATTTTTTCGAGATAAGTTTGATAAGTTTCAAATTTCAATTAAGATAAGATTTAATAATGGTTATCTTCTAGAAAGTTTAAGTTGATTATGGTAGCAAGATTGTGGCTGAGATTCATGTGTGATATAGGCTGAATAATGTTAGGGAACGGTTGGTTCACATGAGAGAATGATAATAGAAATGAGAATGAATATAGCGAAGAATGAGCATGAATATTATCATTATAATTATGATGGTTGGTTAAGAGAAATGAATGATTAACATTATCATTTACAGTGATTGAATTATGAAAAATATTGAGAAATAAAAATTTTAATTTAATTAATTGTATTGTAATTAATTAATTACAATATGTTGATTAATTAAAATATTGTAATTAATTTTAATTAATTATATTGTAAGGACAACCCGACCCTAAGTTTGCTCCTATCTATGAAAAACATATATATATATATATATAATTAGTACAACTTTAGTTTCTTGTCTTTAGTAACTATAGAATCCTCAAATTATATAATAATACCCTTTTTAACATTAAAAAATAAGATATAGATTATTAATAATAATAAATTATCAATGTATAATATATGAAGGGCAAATCCAAGCTCACTTGATAATATATTATTAGATTATGGCAACTCACTTAGATTTGGATCTACATTAGTGTTGAATATTTCATGATAGTTGAAAATTTTAAATTTATGTATGATCTCAATCTAAAATTTAATCAATTAATTTTTTCATTAACTTTGATTAGATTGGACTCAAGGTAAAATATCAACTAACCTTTTATTTATTTTCTTTCAAATAAGTTATGTCATTAAAAATTGGTAAGACAAGAAGTTTAAAGTTTAACTGTATTAGATCATCATAAATCGGTTAAAGATTGAATAAAGTTAAAGAATTTGAAAAATGATTGAAACAGACTATCCTTACAACCCATCGAAAAAAATAAAGTTTAACTGAAAAAAGTGACTGTGAAATGAAAATTAATCGATTTATTTTGATTTGTAAAAATTGATTAGTTTACAAAAACTGGTTGATTAATTAATAAACTGATTGACTCAAATCTTAAAGTCACAGACTGAATCAAAAGTTAATCTGTTCAAAGTTTTCACTATTAAACAGGTTAAATCAGTTCGATGACTACTTAAGATTATTTGTATGGTCTTTATATTTAATTATGTTATATTTGTAGAATACTCTATAAATTAAACATTGGTAGTGACTTAGTTTCAGGATTGGAATAAATCTTAATTTTTATCCAAAATCACACACAATTAATTAATTAAATTCTTGCTTTAATGATTATGAACTCTCTCAAGTAAAATAAGAACAACTTAGCTAAATGAATGTACCCTTTAGGCTTTAAACACTGCCCTAAAAGCAAATAGAAGCAAGGTTGAACAAGTCTCTCACACGAGTACTGGATAGAGTAATTCGAACACATGAACCCTAGTTTTGCTATTCTCTATAGTTCAGGTAAAGTCTTTGTAAATTGGATAAACGTTGCCGTCTACGTAATTTCTTACTTAAAAATGGAGTACCAAATCTTCTTTGCACATGGAGTGAAGCATTCATGGTTTGACATGAAAAATTAGATATAACATCAAAGCTTTTAATAATAAATATCTACAACATATTCAGTTATCTAAGCAAACTAATTATTTTTAGATAATTTACGAATGATTCTGATTCAAAATTCAATCGACTCGAATTTATTTATTAACTTCATCTTATTATATTATCTTTATATTTAATTATGTTATATGTATACAAAAAAGTTTTATTTATAAATATTAGAATATTATATATAGTTATAAGATTAAAAAAGAGAAGATTCCAAATGCAAATGGATTTTGGCAATCCTTTCCTCTGCTTTACAGTATCTTTTAAGTGCACGCAAACACATGATATACATGTGATGTACGAACTACTTGACATCAGTGTTTAAAGAATTAGGTTAGAACAGTTGCAAGAAAGTCTCGTTAAATTTATATTTAATCTAAAAATATATGTTTTTTTACCATTTCTTTTATTGAAAAATCTAAAATATTGTATTTTCCGAGTCCTTATAGAAGCAAGAGGATAAGAAGTAGTGGGTGATGCAGAAAATGGTTCCCTGCACGCATTAACATGTTAAACACTATTAAAACCAGGGTTAGTTAATTAATTAACTAAAAGGATTGCTAATCTTTTCTTTTCAGCAAGAAAAGTGGCTTTATGTGTCATTAATGAATTGTTAATCATATGCACGTTCAAAACAATGTGTTTGAATCATGATCATGTGAAGTTGGCGAGAAAGAGGGAGGGATGGGTGTTTGAAAGTTCTTTTTTTAATTGATAATTATGGTGTTTAATTAATAATTATGAATGGCATACATAACGATGGAAAATGAACTCCACCACCAAGCTAAATTCTACTTTTTTAAAATTTTTTTTGAGTGATTAAGTTATTACTAAAGATTTATTTTACCCTTAATTAAATTGCATCAAAAAATAATCAATTTTTAATTTCTTGGGTAGTCTTGCATCAAAAAATAATTAATTTTTAATTTCTTGGGTAGTCTTCACTGATGATAAATTATAATGTATGTCAATAGGGATATAATCAGTAATTCTATGATTTAATGGAGACCTAATGACATGTTATGTATTAACCATTAAGTAAATTAAGTTAACATGATTTTGACTCGAACGATTAAGTAAGTACCTATTTGGATGGACTTATATCAGTAGAGTTTTTGTAAGTAGAGTTTTTGTTAGAAAATCTTTTTTAAGAAGCCAGTTGATTATTTAACTGTCAATTTAAAAAAGCTTTTTAAAAAGAGTTTCATATAGTAGATTGTTTGGCAACATAAAAATAAAAAGTACTTTTATTAATTTTAACTATATTTTATTTTGAAATAAAAATTATTTATGCATATAAAAATTATTTAAAGTATATTAAGCAATATTCAAAGCACAATATATTAATTATTATATAATTTTAAACCATAAGAAATATAAATGAAAATGTATCTAACCATATCTTTTATATGGATTATAACGTAAGGAAAACTAATATGAAAAATAAATATTAAAATATATAAAAAGCTAAATAATATTATCTAAATCTCAAAATAAACATGAAGATGAGTTTATAAAGATAGTGGAAATTATGCATAAAATATAAGGGCAAAGGGGGCTAAAAATAAGCTCATTAATTA